>CAUYRT010025554.1:0-28961 GCA_963574885.1 Lepilemur ruficaudatus | reverse complement strand
CTATCTTAGTAGCATTTTTGTTAGACAAATATTTTTAATTTTAATGCATTCAAATTTATAATTTTTTTTCTTTTGGATTAAGCTTTCCATTTGTCTGTGTTTAATTTAGGAAATCCTTTCTTACCATGACATTATAAAGATAGCATTCTGTATTACCTTCTGAAGTTTTTGTATCTACAATCTATCAAGGGATGATGGTTTGAAAGTGATGTGAAGGATAACACATTTTTTTAAATATGGATGCTTAATTGTCTCAGCAGCATTTATTTAAATGCCTTTTTCTCATTAAATTTGCTAACCCTATCATAAATTAAACTGCTATATGTAGACGAGTCTATGTCTAAAGTCTCTACTGTATTCTATTAGTTTCTTTAACTCTGTCCCTATTGTACAGTGTCTTAATTATTTTGGCTTTATGGTAATTCTTAATGCCTCTTGAGACAGTTTCTTTTCTGAGAGTTTTGAGAGTGCCTTGCCTTTTAATAGATCTTTTATTCCCAAATACATTTTAGAATCACTTTTCCAAGGAGCAGGAAAAAGATAAACTTCTGGAAATTGAAATAGAATTATATTGAATATTCATATGTTCATATATATTTAAATTTTCCACTGAAAGTGTATTGATATGGCTACAGTATTGAATGTGACAGCAAAGATATACAGTAAATCCCACTATTTATTAGGATTTAAAAAATTGTTTGTGAAGCAGTTGATGATTTTCTCCTCAAAGTCCTTTCCTGTTCTTAGATTTATTACTAGGTACTTCAGAATTTTATTGCATTATAAAAACATATATTTTATTGCATTTAGAATATTTTTGCTGCTAGTATTCTGAATGCAGTTGAATTTTGTACACTGATTTTGTATCCAGAAGTTAAATTATCCTATTAATTCTAATAATGTAGAAAAAACATGCATAAATACATACATAAATTTATTGACCCTAGGTAGACAATCATATAGTACACAGATAATGAGAGCTTAATTTCTTACTTTCTAGTCCTTTTATTTTATTTATGTGTGTATTTATCTTTCCCACATTAGTGATTTGGCTACTTCACTAATAGTAAATCAAAATGATGACAATAGGCACCAATGTTTTGTCCCTAATCTTAGAGTTAATACATTCAACGTCACAATATAGTTGTAATTTGGTCAGACTTTTGTAGCTTTACCAAATTAAGGACGTCCCTTAAATGACAAAGTGTTTTTCTTCTTTTTATTATTTTTAACCATGAACTGATGTTGAATTTTATCACATGCTCTTTGTGCATGTACTGAAATGATCAACGCTACTCTACTTTAATCTTTAGTACGACAAATACATTGGGCTTCTTATGCTAATTCAACCTTGTGCTTCTTAAATAAGCTCAGTATAGGTCATGCTGTATTATAATTTTATTCATTGTCTTCTCAAGCTAATATTTTGTTAAGGGTGTGTGCCTTTATATCCATGAGTAAATTTGTCCTGTAATTTTCCATTACCTACTGTCCCTTTTGAATTTTGGTATCAAGGTTATGCTTCATAAAATAAGTTGAAAAAATATTTCTTTTTCTATATTCTGAAATATAAGTGTAGGATTGATTAATAGAATTTGTCATCAAAATTGTGTTGGCATGGAGATGGATTTATGGGACATTTTTAACTGTGGATCAATGTTGATTAGATTTGGACTATTTAGACTTTCTGTAACTTCTCAGATTAGTTTGGATCAGTTGTATTTTTATGAATTTGTTTATTTCACAAAAATTTGCAAATTGATTCACATAAATTTATTCATTTAAATAAATTTATAATATAGCATCTACAACATCTGTACCATTAAATTGATCTTATACAAATTTATAAATTCAATGCAACCCTCTTCAAAATCCCAGCAGATGTTTGGGGGAGAAATTGATAAGCATACTTACACGAAAGCACAAGGATATAGAATAGACTAGCCATTCTTGAAGAATAATTGGAGGTTTTAAACTACTAGATACCAAGATTTATTATGTAGCTACAATAATATTGTAGTATTGGTCAAAGGATATGCACATAGACCAATAAAGCAGAATTGAATGTCAAATACAGGCACCTGATTTGCTTAAAGGCACACCCATAAACTAGTGGGGAAAGGAATGATCTTTTCAATAATGGTGCTGGATCTATTGCATATCTGAGGAAAATAAAAAATTGACCCTTGATCCTTTATGTCACACCATACAAAAAGTAAATTTTAAATGGATATAAAACTAAATATGAAAGGTAAAGCATAAAGACTCCAGAAAAATACATAAACAAATATTTCCATGATCTTGCCTTTGACAATGATTTCTTTTAAAAAAATTGATATATATAATAGTTGTACATATTTTGAGGGTACATGTGATATTTTGATACTTGTATACAATGTATAATGATTAATTCAGAGTAATTGGGATATCCATCACCTCAAAAATTTATATTTTCATTGTTTGGGAAATGAATTCTTAATTAAGACATAAAAAGTCCTAGCCATTACAGAAAAAATGAAATAGTTGACTTTATTAAAATGAAAAACTTCTGTTCATTTCAATATACCGATAATAGAATGAAAATGCAAGTCAGACTAGAAGAGTATTTACTGTCTTCTATTTGTTGTAGAACTTATATCCAAGGAAAAGACAAGCAACTCTACAAAAAACAGGCAAAAATAGTGAAGTTATTTTAAAAAGTTGGTATCTAAATGCCAATGAGCATATGAAGGATGAACATTAGTCATCAGAGATAAGCAAATTAAACCAAAATCAAATAACACTATACAGCTACCAGAATGGTTATAATAAAAAAAGATAGAAACTGTCAAGTGATCTTAAAGAGGCTGAGTAATTATAAATACCACACTCGGAGGGAGGGAGTGTCAATTTGCACACACACTTTAGAAAATTGTTTGTTATTACTTACTAAGCAAAATATATGCCCTATCCAGCCATTCTACTCCTTTGTATACATCCAGATGAATGTGTGCATGACCACCAAAAGCTGTGTCTAAAAATATGCACACAAGCTTTATTTACAATAGCCAAAAATTTGGAAACAACCAATGTTCTTCTACACTAGAATGGATACACAATTTGTGGTTTATTTTTACAACGTAATACCACCTAGTAATTTTTTTAAAAAACTGTTGCTACATGCAACAACACAGATTGATATAAAAAGTTTTATTTGAAACAAAATGTATAAGCCCCAAAAGGAATATTCTTTGTTTCTATTTATGTGAATTTCAAGAAGAGGCAAAATTAGTTGATCATGACAGAAGTAAGAACAGTTGTGATGGGTATTGGCTGGGAGACGTTTAAGGGTAAACCTGAAAGAAATGCATTATATCTTGGTCTTGACAATGGCTACATATGTAAAGATTCACTGAAAATTTGAGGTTTGGTCTATGTATAAGAATTCAAATAAAATAAAAAATAAAAAGAAATAAAGTCTACATATCAGAGGAGTTCATGCGAACTATAAAATCCTAGATTCCATGTCTACCAGAGAAAACAAATTATGTGTCTGGAGATTATATGTCAAGTAACATTCTTACAGGAAAATAAATTGCAGAGATGAAAATTGAACCCTCAGTGCTGAGGTATGAACTTTTAAGAAGTGATTAGAAGAAGTTGGGATTGATCATAAATGGTTCCTGGGACATTCAAACGTACTTTCATTATAATGGAGATTTATATCCAGGGGAAAAAATGAAAGAAAAAATATATATATAATTTCTTAAGAAGGACAAAAAAATTCCTGACAATGAGAGAAAAAAATAGTATAGTTGACTTCTTTAAAAAGAAAACTTCTGGTCATTAGAAGATACCAATAAGAGAATGAAAATGCAGGAAACAGATTACATTTATATATGTATGTATGTGTGTATTTATTTACTTCTGTCCTGAAATGAGCCTTTTTTGTGACTGAATGTGAAGTGAAAATTTAAGCAAATCCAAAATAAGGCCTGGGTTGAGTGACAGGCTGTACTTCCAAGGTGCGTACAGTGAGATGGCCCAGTAGGTGGCAGGTCTGGGCATGAGGGATGAGGGTGGATGAGAGTCAAGGTGGTCCAAGGGCTCAGGTCAGCAACCTCTTCCTCAAATTTTGCTCAGGTTCAGCCTTTCCCTTCTCTGCTACCTTGGAGTTGACCTTGGAACTGACCTTGGAGTTTATCTTGGAGCTGATCTTGGATGACATGCTGAAGACTTTGGTAGGGGAAGCATAGGTATTATAGACTTCTGAGGTGATGATGTGGATCCAGTGGATTATGTTGCAGAATTTCATCATAACAGATCACAGGAGACAGAAGATTGCAGAGAGAGCTACCAGGCCAATGAACATGCTAAGTCATGCCATGAAGGGCTGCTTACCACAGAGTTGGAGCCCATGTGTGTACAGCAGGAAGATGAACTGATAGTTTCAGTGTATATATATGTGTGTATATATATATGTGTGTATATATATATATTTATATATACATATATATGGAGAGAGAGAGAGAAAGAGAGAATAAAGAGCAATTGAACTTAATTTTAAGAAAGGGCATATACATGTGCATATCTGTGTGGATATATGTTTAAGACTGTATCAATATTAAAATGGTTAGATTAATTTAATACCAACAAAAGAGGAATTACTTCTTTGCATATTTGGAAGGCATATGGCAAGTTTTAACAGAGCCAGCTAGCATTTGTTATCAACATGTAGTTTGCAATATTTTAAAATTATTTTTTGCTTGGTTGGCATCGTTGGCTCTTCTTGAAGCCAGTGATGTTTATTATTCATTGGTTCTGGAATTCAGTTTACTATTTTCCATAGTTCCAACTGCTTCCTCTTAATAATGAGATAGCTATTAAAAAGTAAGCAATTGTGTTAAATCTTAAAAAAAATAAATACCACATGAAAGAAGTAATAATCTGTTGCTGGAAAGGATTCAGAGTTTTAGATTTAGATTCTGTTTCTTTGCTGACTATAGTTAACAAACATCACAGAACCATGCCTTTTTCCCCATATATTATCACTTTAGAAGTGCTTAAGGAAATAAAAATCATTAAGGATTGTGCTGAATTATGCACACAATAAACCATGATTCAGTTTTATTTTTTAATGAAAAGAACTATATATTCAAATGATGAAAATGAGTAACCACCATGTAGCCAGAATTATTGTATTGAAATACAATAAAAGATGCAACAAATTAAATGACTATACATGCAAGTAACCTGTTTGAAAATTATACATATACATATATATAATTTTTTTTTTTTAGTAACAATACTTGAATTATATATTACAACTCTTCTTCTTTTTTTTCCATTCGGACAAACTGACAGTTATACTCTTCTCTTAATGAGTCAACTAACACTCATCATGAGACCTCGGTAGAACTTCCTCTTCTCCTTAGAATGCACCATCCTACCTCCCCCCCAATTCCCCCACCTCCCCAAGGCATGATATTCAGGCCTCCTGTCAAATATCAGCTCCTCAAAGGTACTTCCTCACTACTTTGTTTAAAACAATATTTCTCAAAGGTTAACATGCCCATGAGTCACCTGGGTTTCTATTTAATATGCAGATGCTGGTTCCATAGGTCTAAAGGGAGGGGAGGGTCAAGTTTCTAGGTGATGCTTATGCTAATGGTCTCTGGAGCACACTGCACTTTGAGTCGCAAAGACTTAAAATACTCCTTAACCCATTACTCCCTCTTCTTTTATTCTACTTTGTGTTTCTCCATAGCACTTGTATAAGTTTCTCCAAGGGCCATTCGGACTATATTGCTAGGCTACCTAAGGGGAAGCCATTTTGCTTCCAGTATACTTTTCGTTTGTTGCGTCATAAAAGTTTAGAATTCAACCTGCTGTTTGCTTACCTGGCTGCTGGGCACAAGATTAGAAAATGACCTTTTTCCTCAAGTAAAAACAGGATCAAGAGTCCAGAACATGCCAACCACAGACTGTTGATGACAAGATCCACCAAATGACCCATTGTTGGCTGATAACCATAGAGCAAGTCATGATGACTTGCACAAAGTTTGCTTTCTGCCATGAACCCTTTTACCCCTTCCATTGATAAGTTGCTCAGTGGTCAGAGAAGATGAGCTGGTCTTTGAGATGAGATAGTCCTCTGCCATCTCCTCAGGCTGCCAGTACTTGTATACACCACCTTTCCTTTACCAGCTCTTGCTTCTTGTGTTTGGTTCTTGGGTGGTGAGCGGACAAACCTGTGTTCAGCAACACTTGTAACATTATAGTTTAATCGCTTAGTAATTATTTATTAAATTCAGTTAGTTAGTTGGGGTTGTGCTTCATTATTGTCTATCACCTCCAGGAAACTAAGTATCATGGGAGCTGGGACTCTGCATGTTATCCACCAGAGGTGAATGCTTTACTATAGCATTTAGAACAGTAAAACACACAGAACATACTAAAACACTATTCATCAAATAAATAAATGACATATCTGATGTCCATGCAACAAATAGTAATTGTCTTTAATTTAATTCAGTTGGTTTCTTTTTGTTTTTGTTTTTAGGGATGGACTCCAGGCACAAATACTTGAGTTAATTGTACACATCAATTCACGACCTACTATCTCTAGGTTTATTTTTTTTTACCACTTACTTTCAGATCCCCTTTTCTTTTCTCTCCCTGTATACTCCTACTCTATGGTGTTTAATATATGCCATTTAATATTTATTCATCTTTGCAAAATATGTGATATTATTTTATGAATATTTTTAAATTTAAATGAATGTCATTTTGCAATGAATCTTATTCTGTTTTTATTTCCATTTGGCACAGTTTCCAAGATTTATCTATAAGCTAAGCATACAACCAGCTGCTTAACTCTAACAACTGCATTATATCCCATAGTACACATCAACAATATTTTGCTTATCCATTCCATAGTGATAGGGTCCTAGGTGGCCTCCAATCCTCTGCTACAACAAGCAATTGAAAATCTGCTAACACCCAATAAGAACAGTAAGAGTCATGGCATATGAACCACAACCCACTGCATTTTTCTATCTTCTATGCCAGAATGACAGAAACTTCCGTCCAGGTGAGAGCAGTCAAGAAAAGAGGGCTCCCACTTTCTTCATCTCCAGTCTAAAGCTATAGTATGTTCTCATGAGAGGGAGAACATCAACATTTCTCTTCCTGCCCACTAGTTACCTGACATAGAAGCTAATTCTGCATTGGGCATAACACACTGAGAATTCCGGGGACCCAACTATCCTCGCCCCATCTCATTTGTAACATTCAATCATAAGAAAGAAGCTTTATGCTGAGAGGGGCAAGCAGAGATTAAGAGGCTATCAACCCCCTATTGAGGGCACTTCTCCTAAAGCAGAAATCACACTCAGAGAAAAGCATACCACTATCCCTGACCCTAAATCTGGAGCTAAGGCTCAGAGGCTTTTATCAGGAACATGTGAAAATAAATAAAATTTAAAAGCTGTTGGAATCCTCCAAATCACTTTAAGTCTTAGGAGAGTTGTGACTGTGATCTGAGTCACATATGGTTACAACTTCTGTTCTCAGATTATAGATTAACTCACTTTCTTATTTTTCTTGTTCTGTATAATGACTAGAGAGAATTAAATCATGTCAGGGACAAAAGCCTGCTGCCTTCTTATTATAATTAATGACCCTTGTTAAAAATTAACTTCTCCTTTGTTGCTCTGCTTTACTTAGACCAGATGACAGAAAACCCATGAGTATTACACCCTTTGTTAAAAACAATGTTAAACGTACCCTTCCCAAAAAGAAACGTGCCTATAGCCAATCAAATTGCTATAGATGTGTGCCAAACTTGTATGAATAATGTTGTAATTCTGCAAATATTCCCCTGTCTCTGCCCATATGAATGAAATCTTAATTTTTCTGCTTAGGAATGCTGACCCTAGTCCTTTAGAGTTGATGTTTCAGGGTGGTCCATCTTCATACTTCGTGTTTGAATAAACCCTCTCTAAATTAGATTTGGATCCTTTTGGTTATTTTAGGTTGACAGGGAAAGATAGGCCATAAAACAGAGTTGCAAAATAATTCTTGAAGAGACACTTCTTTGAAAAAGAATATGGGGATATTAAAGCCCTAAGGGCACCTTCAAAACAATAAAAGTTGTGATGGAAAGCAATTAAGCAGAGGCTGGTAGCCTCATTAGAGATATAAGCTCAGCCATAGGTTGCCTAGTTTGCCAGAGGGAATCAGAAAAAGAAAGGTAAGAAGGGCCCTCCTGGAGTCAGAAAAACCCCAAACACTTTAAAACTTCATGTGAAAGATCTCAAATTCAAATGGATGAGAATTTAGAGCAAATTATGACCCTGAGCATTGTTGAAAACAATAAAGCAATTGACTAGCAATTAGTGAGATTTCAGGGCTGGATGTGGGAAAGACAAAGAAAACTCTGGTAAAAGTACCATCATCCCCAGGTGATTATGCACACACCTGATGCTTTATCCTCTGATGGGCAATATCATAGGCTTCACAATAAGAGGAAATGCACTGCACTAAAATCATCAGCTATTCATTACATAAATCAATAAGTCAGCAACATTAACAAACCATGGAAGGGGAAACAAACCATACACAAAGTTGCTTCAATGTATTATCTAAAACATCCAGTTTTCAACCAAAGAAAAAAGAAGAAGAAGAAAAAAAGAAATAGGAGAGTATGACCCCCAAACTAGAAAAAAAGTAAACAACAGAACTCCTTATGAGAGCAACCAGATGTCAGATTTAACTACAAATTCAGAGTATCTATTATAAATATGTTCAAAGAAGTAAATGAAAATTACTCATCAAGATGCAGCTTATAAAATAGGCTGAAGGTCAAAGACAAAGAGAAATCTTGAAAGCAACAACAAAAAATGAAACGTCTATCCAGTTTTCCCACTACTGTTTATTGAATAAGGATTCTTTTCCCCAGTGTATGTTTTTGTCTGCTACGTCAAAGATTAGATGGCTATATGAGGATGGTTTTACATCTGGGTTCTCTGTTCTGTTCCACTGGTCAATGTCCCTGTTCTTTTGCAAGTACCAAGCTGTTTTAATTACTATAGCCTTGTAGTATAGTTTGAAGTCTGATAAATTGATACCTCCCATTTTGTTTTTATTGCATAGGATTGCTTTTGCTATACAGGCTCTTCTCTGGTTCCATACAAAACATAAAATTATTTTTTATATATCTGGGAAAAATTATGATGGTATTTTAATAGGATTGCATGGATTCTGTAGATCACTTTGGGTAATAAAGACATTTTAACAATGTTGATTCTGGCGACCCACGAGCATGGTATGGTCTTCCACCTGTTTACATCCTCTGCTATTTCCTTTCTCACATCTGTGAATCTTAACATACAAATAAATGTGGAAGAGAAGCTGAGTAGAACGAGATTGGCATTGTGGTGAAACACTTTGATTTTGGTTGGGTAGTAAAAAAAACTGGAAATAGATTCTCACTGGAACTGTTGATTAGCTTTCAATCATCTCAATTCCTAAAATTTGACAGAGTGATTCCTTATTGCTAGAATCCTCAGGTACTTAGCAAAAATGAGTCTTTATGTGAGAAAGGTAATATCCTCATTCAGGATACAATATAAATTGTATGAGGAGAAAAGAAAATATGAACAACCCCTCCCCCCAAAAAAACCCAGATAATAGAAACAGATCTACAAGGACTTTAGATATTTATATTAATACAGAAAAAGGTAAGATAAACACTTACTATGTTCAGGGATTTTAAAAAGGACTTAAAATTTTGGCAGAGAACCACAAACACCAAAAGTAACCAAGTATAATTTCTGTAAATAAAAAATACAATAGCCAACATTTGGAATACATTACATATATTTAACAGCAAAATCAAGACTGCTGATGAAAGAGGTAGTGAGCTAGATAGTTGGTAAAACAAAAATGTCCATAATACAGCATAGATAGACAAAAGGATAGAAAATTTGAGAAGACAGTAAAAGACATAGAGGATACTGTGAGAACGTTTAACAAATGTGTTATTGAAGTGTCGGAAGGAAAGGACAGTGTATTGGAGATATGTAGGCATGTGTCCCCATAACACCTTTCAATAAATGATTTGCTCCAGCTGCTGGGAGTGCTGTCAGCAGATAGTCTTCAGCTGTTCAAAGCTTCAAGCATTGCCTTGACTTTAGAGACTTGCCTCTTCCAAGTTTACAACCCTTCTTAAGTGTCTGAGACAGTTTGAGCTGCTATAAAAAAAAAAAAATACCATAGATTAAGTGGCTTAAACAACAAACATTTATTTCTCACATTTCTGGAAATTTAGAAGCCCAAAATTAAAGTGCCAGGAGATTTAGTGTCTGGTGAGGGCCCTCTTCCTCATTTTCAGATGGCCACCTTGCTGTATCTTCACATGGTGTAGAGAGAGAGAGGGCTCTCATCTCTTTCTCTTCTTATAAGGTTATAAGCATTAATTATAGTCTCCAGTTCATGACCTCTTGTAAGCCTAACTACCTCTAAAGTCCTCACCTCCAAATGCCATCACATCAGGGATTAGGGCTTCAGTGTAGGAATTGGAGAGGAGGGGCACATTTTAGTCCACAGCATTGCTGAAGCTCATATCCAGTGATTGATTAATGTGGGAGTGTAAACACTCAACTGCCTTGGCCCGATATGAGAAAACTCAAGGGGCCACATTATAGCTCCTTATTTCCTTGGGAGTCACTCAGCTGAAACTGGCTCGGGGCCTGCATCACAGCTCAACCTCTCCCCTACGGCGTATTCTTACATCATTCCTCTTCCTTTCACAAGTGTTGATCCCAATGGCATGCCTTGATAAGTATCCTGCATGCTAAACTTCATCTCAGAGTCATTCCTGGAAAACCAAACCTATGACAAGGGTAGAAATTAAAGGGAAAAATATATTGAAGAATTTGTGGCTTCAAATTGCTAAAAAACATTATGCTTCGTACACAAGACACCCTACATAATCCAGCAGAATAAATAAAGTGAAGTTACTACTCAAGCATATCACAGGAAAATTAATAATCACTAAGACAAAGAGCAGCCTTAAAAACAACCAGAAAAAAAGACAGCCTAATTGTAAAGGGACAACACTTGCACATACAGCTAGTTCCTCAATAGAAACTGGAAGCCAAGCGAAAGTGGAATGATGACTTTCAAGAATAAAGGGTATATCATGAAATTTTGTTAGCATAAAAAAAACCTCACAAAACTGAAAGAACATTACATTGAATCAAAAGACTCAAAGTTACAGATATATTTAGAAGAGGCAAAATGGGAGGTTTTATAGAAAAATATGTCTGTACTTATATTAAACATAAATAAATTGAATGATCTAGTTAAAAGTTGACTACATAAATTCCACAATAAATATATCTAGGAAATAAGAAAACAGATTGAATGTAAAAGATCATAGAATATATATTATACCTCCAAGAAATAAAAAAATAAAAGCTGGTATAACTATATTAAAGTCAAACAAAATAGATGTTAAGGCAAAAATATTACTACAGATAATAAAAATAATCATTTCATTGTGAAAAAATGTTAAATTCATTTGCACTATGTAGTAAATATAAATTTGTATATGCCTACAGCATAGCCTCAAATATATGAAGCCACTTTAACAAAATTAAAAGAAGTACATAGATTGAGAATCAAAGATTTTAATATATTTTTCTCAGTAGCTGACAAAACCAGGTGACTAAATATCAGTAAGGAGTTGGACGAATTTCACTATGTGGTAAGAAAACTTGAACAAAAAGAAATAAATGAAACACTATACCAAACATTTTTTTTCAAATATACGTGGAAATTTGCTTAAATTGACAATACTCTAGGGCATAAAGAAAGTCTTAACAAATATCTAAAGTTGAAAACATTGAATATGTTTCTTGAGATAATGGAAATAAATTAGAAATCAGCTACTCAGAGACAGAGGTGAGAGAATCACTTGAGTTTGTGTCCAGCCTGGGCAACATAATGAGACTCTGACTCTACAAAAAATAAAGAAAAAAGAAAAATGGGAAAAAAAAGAATTACAAGCTAACTAGAAAATCCCCACATATTTTGAAAATTAATCAGATTACAGAATTTTATAGAACTCATGAATTGATAAAAATAAGAAATCATAATGAAAATTAGAGAATATTTGAACTGAATTATAAAAAATAATTTACATCAAAACTTGTGAGTGTAGGTAAAAGTATTCTTTAAGGAAGTTTTATAACCTAAATGCATTAATATTGAAAAAAATCCTGAAAAATCAGTGATTTAAGTATGCATATCAAAAATTAAGGGGAAAAAAACAGGATAAAAAAGAAGAAAATACTAAAGATAAAAGCATAAACTAGTGAAGTAAAAGGCAAACATACATTCGAGAGTAGCAATAAAGAGAGACTTTGGTTTTGTGAAAAGACTAGCACATTAAGCTCTTGACAGAACTGAACAAAATATAAAGAGAAGAAGACACAAATCACTAACAGCAGAAATAAAATGATTTAGATTTAATAGACAGAAAACAATAAGCAACTTTTTGACAATAAAATAAAAAATATAATTAAACTATGCACATTCCTGGAATAATACAAGTTACCAAAACTGTCACAGAAAAAAAAAAATAGAAAATCTGATTAAATATGATTTTTTCTAAAAATCAAATGCTGTAATCATGAACCTTGACACAAAGAAAATACAAGATTAAGTTGGATTCACCAGTGAATTCTATCAAATATTCAGGGAAGAAGTTGAGCCAGGTTAACATAAACCCATCTGGAAAATGGGAAAAGAGGGGGCAGTCTTCAACTATTTTTTATGTCAGCATTACCTGCATGCTGAAAAATGGAAAGAATAATACAAGAAAGCAAAATTACAAGCCAACCTCATGAAATAACCTGCACCCAAAAATATTAAAGAAAATATGAGGAAACTGTATTTACCGGTACAGGCCTGGGATAAAACGTCATGCAAAGTTGGGTTGATTGTAGGAATGTAATATAGTCTTAATACTTTCTGAAAACCAAAGTAATTCACATTTTACCTAAATAAAGAAGAAAACTTATCAGATAATGTCAATAGATGAACAAAAAACATTCTTCTTCTTATTAAGCCTTAGTCCTTACCAAAATATCCTTTCGGTTACTGAGACTGTAGGGAATCCTTAGGCCTGGAATAGAATGGATAGTTCAGGTAAGAGTTCTCATGACCTAATAGAATTTAGTATTTTTTTTAAAATATAGATACACATATATGATTGAAGTGATAGTCTAAATATCCCTCTCATTTACAACTTGTTAATGACCTGCTAAGCAGCAGCCTTAGGCAATCTTTCACTTTTACTAAGTCAGTCATTAGGAGAGGAAACTGTAAATGACCAGCAGGAAGTAAATTGCACTTAGTTAAAAATGAAAATGTGTTAACTGCATTTGACTAATAAAATTACTTTTGGCATTGGGCCACAAGATAGGAAACAGCTACAATTCCTACTGAGAACTTAGAAGTAGGGAAAAAGATATTATGTACTTTGATGCTTCTGGATTTGAAATATCTAAATTTTATCTAAAATAATTATATTTGAAAAGGCTAGGAAGTTGTTTATCGTTGATGGATAATAAATATTTCTGAAAAATATAGCTGTAGTAAAATAGTACTAATATTTTGGACTCCATTGGTTAAGCAAATTTTGAAATAACAAAAACAAATTTTATTCAGGAAAATGTGCCCCAATTTATTCGCATCTATTCTTAAATCAAGGTATTAACATTAAATCCCATGTTTTCAAATGCATACATTACAAATATATGCACTACATTGATGGAAATGTCCTGGTACTCTTTTTGAACTTTCCTGCTTGCCTCTTTGCCTTTGAACCATATGTTTCCTCTGTTTTGAAAGACATGCCCCTCCCTCCAATTTTTCTGTTTCCTTACCTGTTTATGGGGTGTCCTATCTCTAATGCCATCTATTTCAGGAATCCTACTTCATCCTTTGCTCCTGGATGCTCTTGGTTACACTGTCACTATACAAAGTATCACAATAGGCCAAAACTTGATTAATCAATATAGGTTCCTGTGTTACTAGATTATAAAATTCTTTAAGAACATGGATGTGTCTTATCTTCCCTTGTATGTTCATAGGACATCAACCTGGTGTCTTAGAAGTTTAGGGAAATATTTGTTGAATTTAACTAAATTCAACAAAGGTAAATAAAGAAGACTAGGGGCAAAATAGATTGCAAATTTCATGTTTTCTCCTCTCAATATAAAATCCTCTTCAGCCCATAAGGTAATGTATTCCTGCTTGATGACAAAGTTATCTACACTAAATTTTCAGTGGTCTATATTTAGTGACTTAACATTTGGACAATATTAAGTCCAAGCCAGTGCTTTAAGGAGCCATGTTACTTCACAGAGCACAATAAATAATAAATAACTTACATTTATTATTTATTGTATGCCTCTGCCACTCTAATAGTTAACATTTGTTAAATGCTATGTGCCAGGCAGTCCGATAAACACTTTATTGGATTTATCTTTTTTCAATCATGCCACAGACCTGATGTCGTGCTATTTAATCTCCATATTGTAAATGGGAAATGGAAATTCCAAGACACTAATAACTAGTACAAAGTAGCTGAGCTGGTAAGGGGCAGGACAGAATAATAGGCAAGTGCATGACCTCAAGTCTGACATTCTATGGTACGAACCCATTCCGCTACTGATAACTCTGGGTAGTGTGAATGCAAAGTCAATACTTTACAACATTATGATAAGGTCTCCTTAGAAAGTGTATTTTGAAAACCTCCAAAATGACATTTGCCCAGTCATTGAGGTTTCTAAAAGGTGCTTGCCTTGATAACATAACTAGTATTATAAGAAGATTTATTTAAAGACAAATCAACTGTATTTGAAATATGTCAAGGTAAACAAAAAGTTTTATGAAAAAATAGATACTGATAGTTCAAGAAGGTACATACTCATGAATGGAGTCATAATTAAGCTTTATAGTGTGATGTAGTGAGTTCAAAGTTAATGATAGCTTCAGTTTTACTCCATTATAAACTTTTGAACAAATTACTTGACAGATAATGTTGAGGCTATAATATTTTAAGTCATATTTAGAGGATTTATGAATTAATATTTTTAAAAAGGTCTTTAAAGAACCGTTGATTTAAGGAAATATACAAAGCTATTATAGTATGATCCTTCTATCTAAAGCAACTTTTTATGTTGGTAAAATATATTGTCTGTTTATGTAATCTGTTGTGTACTTAGGAGTGCAGGAGTTTCCCTAAAATATAAATTAGAAAAAGAGCTAGCATAGTGTTTGCTGTCAAATGTTTTACTTATTCAAGTTTCTTTAGACAGGTTGATAAAAATTTATGATCTTAATAATGCTATTGTAGCAGCACTTCTTTTCATTCCAGTTTATATGACATGGAAGCGTGAGTCTTAGTCATTTCATAACGAGGCTTACGGGGCTTAACATTAGTTGCTCTTACGCAAAGTGACGGTATTACCAAGTTAGGTCATCTTTGAAGAACTGGGCATGTACAGTGCCCAGTGCATAGTAATGGCTCAAAAAATGCTGTAGAATGATCCTTTGGATAAGGAATGAGCTGGAGAAAATATCGTAAATGTGGCATGGAACTAAAATAGAGATCTGACGATGAATGTGAGAAGTAAATTTTTCCCATGTCCAAAGAAATCAGACTAAAAGCAAGTGGCAGTGACAATGGGTGAATTCCATGTTAGTCTTCACATTTAGTCTGTTGTGTTCTGAGATAAAATAACTGAGCGCTTACTTGACTGTATGTGTGCGTATTTCTATGGAACTTGATAGTCCAGGACTTGGCTCTTTACAAGCAAACTTCAGAGCACAGTTCAATATCTTATAAACTGCTCTTTAGCTTGGTTTAGCTATAGCGATTCACAAACCAGTTCATACCAATAGAATCCAGGGAGATCCTCTATTCTCATAAATTGTTCAAGTAGAGGCTAGACTACTCAAGCCAGAACATCATTTATTGCCTATATAATATTAGGTGGATTTACCTTAATATTATGGCTAAAAGTATAAAATAATAAATTGCAGTTCTTCAATAACACAAGATTGGCACTTCTACTTGAGTAGTTGGTGTTCTTTTCTGAAACAGAAAATGTACTTTCACAAATTTGCAAAGAATCAACAGATGACCCACCTGTCTCTATCCTCATCTTCCACAATGTAAAAAAAAATCTACATGATGTCCTAAGCCAAATTCTGTTTCTCAGAATTATCTGAAAATTTCATAGTCTCTGATGCTACAAAGACTTTTTATTTGTGCCTCTCTTAGAATGTCCTTCTCTGTACACTATATATTTTTTTTCAATTCAGGAAAGACTATTAGATCAAAATGGCACGTGGGGAAGCTGTCTCAACTTCTTACTAAAATATAATGAAAGCAGAACAAGATTTTAAAAGGTCACAGATAAAAAGTGTCAAAATAAAATCCAAGCGTTAGAAAATGACTGGAACTTTCTCTGATTGTAAGACAGATGAAAAATAGCTTTGGGGAGGTGGTGGGAAAAGTGCGTGACAGACTCCTGTTAAAAGCCTATCCGGCTTCACTTCATGAAATAGAGATAAGATTAAGACTAAACAAAGATAGACAGTCAAGAAGAACGTTGTATAACAACCAACTCTCGTCCACTCTCCCCCCTACAACCTCATCACCATCAAAATCTTGATTCAGAAACCAGAGCCCCACAATAGATGGGCCTCTGTCTCTACCTTTGCGATGCATTGTATAGTGGGCAGAATACAGCACTCTCTTACTTTGTTCTCCTATCCCTAATCCCGAAGTCATTTCTGTTCAGCCAGAGATGTCAAATCTCTGCTGTAGACAAAGAAACAAAAATAATGTGAGAAAAAAGTGGGGGACATAACAGAATTAGAGTATAATTTCCGTTGACAAAATAGAGTCTTCAGGGATAGACACAGAAAAACCTACAGGACACATAACATAAAGCTCTTACCACAAAGTGGAAGGCAAAAACAAGGGTCCATTAGGAAAGAATGACAGCAAAGATAGTGGTGATATTGAATTTTTTTATGCTTTTCTTAAATAAGCATAATTTTTTTCTTAAAAAAGCATTTATGCTTATATTTTTATTATTTTAATTTTTTACTTATATATAATAGTTGAACATATTTTGGGTTACATGTGCTATTTTGACACCTGTATATAATGCGCAATGATCAAATTAGGGTAATTGAGATATTCATCACCTCAAACATTTATCTTTTCACTGTGTTGGGACTATTACAATTCTTTTCTTCTAACTACTTTAAAATACACAATAAAATTGTTAACTATACCTTCTTGGCTATACAATCAAAAACTAGTACTTACTTCTTCTAACTGTATTTTTGAATCCCTTAACCAAGTTCTCTTCACGTTCCCCGCCCCACTACCCTTCCCAACACTATTCTACTCTCTACTTGCATAAGATCAACATTTTTAGCTTCCACATATGAATGAAAACATGCAATATTTGCCTTTGTGTGCCTGGCTTATTTCACTTAACATAATGACCTCCACTTCCATCCATGTTGCTGCAAATTAAAGGATTTCTCATTCTTTTTCATAGCTGAATTATATTCTTTTGTACATATATACCACCTTTTCTTTATCCATTCAACCACTGATGGACACTTAGGTTGATTTCATATCCCATATCCTGGCTGTTGTGAATAATGCTGCAGTAAACATGGGAATGCAGATATCTCTTCGATATACCAATTTCCTTTCTCTTGGATATATACCCATGTGCTGGATCACATGGTCTTCCTATTTTAAGTTTTTTCAAGATCCTCTATACTGTTTTCCATAATGACTACACTACATCCTCACCAACAGTGTAGGAGCATTCCTCTTTCTCAATGTCCTTGCCAGCATTTATTTTTTGTCTTTTTGAAAATAGACATTTTATGTGGGGGAAGATAATATCTCAATGTGGTTTTTATTTGTATTTCCCTAATTATTGGTGATGTTGAACATTTTTTCCGTATACCTGTTGGTCATTTGTATGTCTTCTGTTGAGAAATGTCTATTCAGATCTTTTTCCTAGTTTTCATTGAATTATTTGGGTTTTTTTACTATTGAGTTGTTTGAGTTCAGGGTTATTAATGCCTTTTGAATGGACAGTTTGCAAATATTTTCTCCCTTTCTATCGATTGTCTCTTCATTTTGTTGTTTCCTGTGTTGTGCAGAAGCTTTTTAGCTTGATGTCATCTCACTTGTCTATTTTTGCTTTTGTTGCCTGTGCTTTTGAGGATTTGTCCAAAAAAATCTTTGCCCAGACCAATGTCTTATAATGTTTCCCCAATGTTTTCTTTAAGTGTTTTTTATAGTTTCAAGTCTTACATTTAAGTCTTTAATGCATTTTGAATTGAGTGTCATATATGGTGGCAGATGGTGATCTTGTTTCATTCTTCTGCATGTAGATATCCAGTTTTCCCAGCACCATTTATTAAAGAGACTATCCTTTCCCTTTGTTGTCCTTGGCATCTTTGTTGAAATTGAGTTGGCTGTAAGTGTGTGGATTTATTTCTGGGTTCTCTGTTCCATTCTGTTCCATTAAATTTTTTTCCTACTATTGAATTGTTTGAATTCCTTTTTTGGATATCCAAAAGTTTGGATATTGACCCCTTATCAGATATATTTTAACCCATTTTGGTTTGATTGTTGTGCATGGTGTGAAATAAGAGTCCAATTTCATTCTTGTTTCTTGGCACCTTTGTTAAAGATCAGTTGACTGAAAGTGTATAGATGTATTTCTGGGTTCTTTATTCTGTTCCATTGGTCTATATGTCAGTTTTTATGCCAGTTCCATGCTGTTTTGGTCACTATACCTTTGTAATATGTATTGAAATCAAGTAATGTGATGCTTACAGCTTTGTTCTTTCTGCTCGAGATTGTTTTGGTCTTTTATGATTTCATACAAATTTAAGGGTTGTTTTTTCTATATCTGTAAAATATTCATTGGAATTTTAATAAGGATTGCATTGAATTTGTAGATTGCTTTGAGTAGTATAAACTTTTTAGCAGTATTAATTCTTCTAAGCTATTAACACAGGATGTTATTCATTATATTTTATCTGATATTAATATTGCAATTAATTTCTTTTTATATGTCCATTCTTTTGTTATTAACCATGAAATCTCAATCTTAACCCTCAAGTCTTTTCTCCTACATTATCTCCCTGGTGATCTTATTTATTCTCATATATTTATATGCCAAATTTATAATGATAACACTCTACTAAATATAAATAGCCCTATAATATACCCAGATGATCAAACTAAAACTTTTATTCTTCTCTTTCTGGTGATCCAGGCTAGCTTCAGGAAAAATAAAGGAAAATAAAGGAAAATTTTTTTCCCAACTTGAGGAAAAATTCTCAAGTTGGGTAATTTTGACAGGGTTTAATAAAGATTTACAAATATATAAGCAAGGTTTAGGAAAACCACAAAGGATATTGAAGTATCCCAGAACTAGCAAAAGTGGAAGATATCAACACTTGTGATCCAATGGACTTGTGGAAATGCAGTTGCCAAGATATGGACAATGCATTTATATGGGTTAGAATTACCCTAATAGGAGCTGTAGTTTTAATATTAATAGATCAAACCAACTCATCATGAATCATAGGAATAAATCTGAGAGAATAAAATTTTGCCCTCTCTCCCCTTACTCTTTTTGATCTCCTGCTTATGCCTCCCATTGGCTAAACCCATTAGGAAGCCAATTAGCAAGGGATCCTGTTGATATAGTCCAAGAAAGTAAGGCTTTTGGGGCACAAAGCAGTGGAATAGAGTGGAAGGTGAATTTGAATGGACAAATCCAACACACACAGCATACTTTCACTCACTCCCTACATACAGTTCACCAGAAAGTCCTGCTAAGCCTGTGTATAAAATGTTAGTGTCAAATCTATATACATCTCTTTATCTCCACCATCATATCCTAAATTTTTTCTTATATAATTGCCCTTTGCAATATATTCTCCATAGTGATCTTCCTAAAATGAAAATGAGATTAAGGCACTTACCCCTGTATCCCCTCTATCATAGTCCTTTTGATTTCATAGTATTAATTTTTCAATTATTATTTGTCATTTTTTTCTATAGTGTTAGAACTTCTTGAGATTGAGAATTGTTGTCTTCTGTATACACCCATGTCATAACATAGTGGTTGATATACTCTAAATATTTAAATTAAGCCTGATTTTGTTATTGATTTTTTTGTTGGTTGTTTACCTTTAAAAATCAGGATCAGGTGTAAAATTACTTCTACCTGAATTGCTCTCCAAAGATATATATGGCAAGATCAGTGTTTCTGGGTTTTTGAAATTATCATATACGTTCTATATAAAGAGATTAAGAATGACATGGTTCTTTAAGTTATGATATTCATATTGTATCTCCCTATCACAGTGCACTGTATAAAAGATGTCTTCTGGGATGTATTTTCCTTTAATAGACTGAATTCTCACATTTACTGCATTGTCATTTTAGTCACATTTGTCCTAGCCACCAAATTAACTGCTATTCTTCAACTTCTATTCTTTACCTCATTTCAGGCCACGGTAGTCTTGATGACTTTCTATGTTGAGTCTGATTCTCATTTGGCAGATGTATTTGATCCTCTAGATGGGTATCAGTCATTTGGATTCTCTAGATGGGCATCTTGATTTGGATTAGGTGGAAGAATGTAGATTCACAGCAATAAGTGGTTGAAAAACAAAACATTTTTCAGGCATGTTGCCAAAGGCGTGGGTATTCTGCATTTTTCCATATCTTGATTGGATTTTTCTTAGCATCAGGCAATGACTTTTAAATGCCATCTACTGAGCGCTCAATCCATTCCATCTGTATTTCTCTAGGTGCCATGATGATACCAACTAGGTGAGGCTGAAATGCTAATTTGAGTGTGATGTCATGATTCTCAAAATCAGTGAAACTTTCACTGTGTTCTCTAATTAATAGGTCTATAACAGCTGCATATTCTTCAAATGATTCTCATATATCATCCTGCTCATCAACAATCTTTGCTAACTGGGGGAAAATGCTCATCTAACATTTCTTCTTGAAAAAGTGTTTTCAAAAAAAGATAGCTTTCTTCAAAATGCTTCGATTTTTTGCCACATATCTTATATAGACTGAGTTTTACCTTGCAAAGAAATATTCAGGTCATTTTGAATTGACATGATATCATATAGAAATGCTCCATTCCCATAGAAATCTTCTTTCAATAATTCACATTGATAATTCTCTTCTTCATAAAATTTAACTGTCTGTTATTGCAGAGACAAAAATTTTGGCTAATATCTGTCTCTGTGATAGCTGATAGCCAATGCACTTTAGAATGATACAGCATACTGGCTGGGCGCGGTGGCTCACACCTGTAATCCTAGCACTCTGGGAGGCCGAGGCGGGAGGATCACTCAAGGTCAGGAGTTCGAACCCAACCTGTCTCTACTAAAAAAAATACAAATAAATTAATTAGCCAACTAAAAAAAAATACATATATATATATATATATATATATATATATACATATATATATAAAAAATTAGCCAGGCATGGTGGTGCATGCCTGTAGTCCCAGCTACACAGGAGGCTGAGGCAGAAGGATTGCTTGAGCCCAGGAGTGTGAGGTTGCTGTGAGCTAGGCTGACGCCCCAGCACTCTAGCCCAGGCAACACAGTGAGACTCTGTCTCAAAAAAAGAAAAAAAAATGATACAGCATACCCACACTGAATACCTCACTTTCCAACTTAGCATGTTACAAAACCAGCAATGCCATGTTGCATTTGCACAAATATCGTTTAAAATACTTATAATTTGTTGCAAAATGTCACTTAAAATAGTAGCTTTAGCACAAAGATTTTGCTGATGTAAGATACAATGAAAAGAAATAAGAGTATCTGGATCTGTTAATACTTTTTTTATCAGTGCAATAAACCCTTCATGTCTTCCTGTCTTGGAAGGTGCACCATCTTTATATACAATTAGTACATTTACTAAATTCAGTCCAACTTTATGACATTTATCTTGAAAATTGTTGAAGGTATCTATTCCCCATGTTCTGTTTGCATGAATGCCCAAAGAGAGTTACTCTTTATAGCAAAGAAATATTCTGTCATGACCTGAATGATACATATCAATAAAACGTGCACCAAATCAGTAGTATCAGTTGATTCAACCTGAGTGGATTGAATAATATATATTTTCCTTTTGAAATATTGCATACATTTGTTCTGTTAAGTTGAAGGCTAATTCACACTGCCAATCAGCTATGGTCTTCCTTGAAAGAGGCAGTTGTTTGTACTCTGAAATGTTATCAGAGTCTAAGCATCCTACAACTTTTGCTATGTATTATTTTATAACTTCTACATTATTGATGGCTTCCCTTTTTTCTTGATTATATATGCTACCTTATGAGTGGGTGGAGAAGCAATACAGTGCCTGCTGTCTTGGCTCAGTTCTGCAGTGATGGGAAGTGACCCAGAGGGTACTGGCTGCCTGGTGCTTCATCCTCATGAAGCTCCCAGTTTACTGGTGGTAGTAGCTTTTGGGCTTGTGAGGGTATAAGAGCTCTCCAGCAGTTTGGGAGCTCACTCACTGCCAGAGATGAGGGGGAGGCAGAAATAACGTGCTCCAGTTCCTCTTCTCACTGGACTGTAAGCCTCTCAGAGGTTGATCTCTGCCAATATCCTGCTCCTTCATGTTCTGCTCCCAATTCTGGGGGCTTTCATTCCATGCTCGAGTATGCATTCCATGCATTGCTTTTGTGGTTCCATCTCTGAATACTATAAAATCTTTATGCACATAAACTTGAAAACATCAAGGAAATGGACAAGTTCCTAGAAACATACAACCTCCCTAGGCTCGATCAGGAAGAAATAGAACTCCTGAACAGACCAGTATCAAGTAACAAAATTCAGGCAGCAATAAAAAAAATCTCCCAACAAAACAAAAGTCCTGGACAAGATCATTTCACAACCAAATTTTACCAGACCTACAAAGAAGACCTAGTACCTATACTGCAGAGATCATTTCATAACATAGAGAAAGAAGGAATCCTCCCCAACTCATTCGAGAAATCCAATCCTTGATACCAAAGCCAGAAAAGGACACAACAACAAAAAAAGACAACTACAGACCCTATATCCCACATGAATATAAATGTAAAAATTCTCAATAACATCCTAGCAAACTGAATTCAGCTGCACATCAAAACATAATCCACCATGATCAAGTGGGCTTCATCCCAGAGATACTGGAAGATCAGGCCTAGACTCCTCAGACTATTGCTCAGTGATCAGAGGAACAAGAATATTGAGAAGGATCATCTTGGGGCCTGTATTTCTATATTTGCTTGTTCTATACACACTGACTAAAATTTGTGATTATGCTGCCTCTAAAAGACATGCACAGTCTCATGTTCTTACTATATCCAATTTATCCTTATTTGAAAAGAAAGCACAGAAGTTTTCTATCAAAGAAAGACAAATAAGTACCTTGGCAGCATTTTTCACAGTATATTCCTCGGAGACCCAGCCCCTTGAGATATTCCTTGAGGGAAAATTGTCTATGGGAAAGTAAGTCTGAGAAATAATGCTATCGAATTATATTCTTTTCTCAGTAATTTACACATTATATTGAACTATTGCAGAATCTGAGCAAGCCTGCAGTAGAATATCATGCTTAATTCCATTTAACTCAGTGTTACTCAAAAACGATTAACCACTGAGAATCACATTTATCCTTTGTTTTATTTTCTTCACTGCTGTTTAATACCTGTTAACATTTTGAGAAGACATTTTATAATATATAATCTTTAATAAGGACTTAAGAATTTGTCAGTAGAAATTTTCATCTATATGATTATAAGGTCCACTTTTGGGCCTGAGTCTTGTCAAATACAACTTTCTCTCTTTGGGTACCAGATTACTCTCAAAACTGGTTAAATCCTGTAGGCCTTACATATACAGTGGTGAATACAGCAAGATTATAATGCTTAAATGCATTTTTAAATTTTGGGAGAAAGTCTGGTCATTCATAATGTAATTAGAAATATTCCTTTTACAGGGACCATTCAACCTTTAAACTTAGCTTCTATGTCCCTCAATAAGATCAATGACCAACCTACTTAGCCACATAAAAAGAGAACTTCATGATTCTCTCCTCAGGGAAGCCTGAGGTGGCAGAATACATTCTTTGGTCTTTGCTGAGGCATTATACCTATTAGAAATTTCTGGTGAAACTACTGTTCATTCTTTCACTAAAAAAGGCAAATGAAGTTTCAAGGACACTACCTACCCCATACTGTGTCCCACCTCTTCTTCCTGTCAGTTTCCATTCCTGCATGTCTTTCTTCTGCATGGGTCCCAAGAAGATTTGGAGTCAGCCTTCAGGAATATTTTTCTCCTATGCTGTCTTCTCCATTTAAAAGCTTCATTGATTACAGATACCCTTGAAATTAGGAATTAAGTATGTAATCAGTTGTCATATTTTTTTTAACTCTTCTTCATGAAAGTTGTATTCTTTTTTGAACAATTTGACATTTTGAGTGAGTTAGGAATGATGTAAATGTTTTCATAAACTAATGTATAACTTCTTGCCTTGCAAAGAGTAAGTTTTCAGTATAAACACAGAGATAATGACCTGTAAGTCATACTGATGAGAATGAACTTCTGTGACTCCAGAGAATGAGAAGAAACACATTTTCCATGTGTCAGGTGAGCACAATCCCATCAATTGTCTGATAGAGATTCAGTGCCATGAAATAGAAATTCTCAGGTCTAGAGGCAAAAGGTCTGGGATTCAGTCCTGACTATAACACATACGAGTCAAGTGAAATATCCAGTTACCCGGGCCTAAACATAGATCTGTCCGTGAAAACCATTTTCCATTCCACGCTGATGAATCCAGTGATGATTCAGAACATGATGGTAAAAGGTGCAGATCCTTTTTCAGTCGGAGGTCTAAAGACTGAAACAGGATCCGAACTTTTCATCTCAAAGAAATGCGTGCTTCTAATGGCCGAGGTTAGTCAACTCAAGCAACAGATGACACAGGACTTGTAATTTTCACGTCTCACAAAAATCAACTCCAACCAAAGATTCTTAAAATAATGGTGAAAAGTGCTACTGTTCATAAAATAATGGACAAAGGCTGATGAAATAATTCTTCAATTAAGGGTTATTTTAAAGTCTCCAGTACCAACTCCTTTGAAATATCCAGTTACCTGGACCAAAACATAGATCTGTCCGCCAAAACCAATTCGGATTCCAAGCTGATGAATCCAATGTTGATTCTCAAGGTGATGGTGAAAAGTGAGGAACTTGTTTCAGTCTAAACACGAATACAGGATCCGCACTTTTAACCTCAAAGAAATACATGCCTCTCATAGCTGCAGTTAGTCAACTCAAACAACATACTGACAGAGGACTTCCACTTTTCACCTCTCACAAAAAATGAACTCCAACCAAGCATTCTTAAAATAATAAAGAAAAGTGCTGCTCTTCATAAAATAATGTACAAAGGTTGGTGAAATAATTCTTAAAATAACAGTTATTCTAAAGGCTCTAGTACCAACTCCTTGGAAATATCCAGTTACCCGGTCATAAACACAGATCTGTCTGCCAAAACCATTCTCAATTCCAAGCCGATGAATTCAATGATGATTCTCAAGATGACGGCAAAAAGTGTGGATCCTGTTTCAGTCTTATTGCCTCAAGTAAACGCGTGCTTCTCATGGCTGAGGTCAGTCAACTCAAGCAACAGACTGACACCACGACTTGCACTTTCCACCTTTCACAAAAATCAAGTAAGACCAAGGATTCTTAAAATAATGGCGAACACACTTACTGTTCATAAAATAAAGGCTCTAGTATCAACTCTGTGGAAATATACAGGTACCCGGGCCTAAACACAGATCTGTCTGCCAAAACCACTGCTGATCCCAAGCCAATGAATCCAATGATTATTCTCAAGATGATGGCAAAAAGTGCGGATCCTGTTTCAGTCTTTAGAATGAAACAGGAAAAGGACTGGAATAGGATCTGCATTTTTTGCCTCAAAGAAATGCGTGCTTCTCATGGCTGAGGTCAGTCAACTGAAGCAATGGACTGACACAGGACTCGATCTTTCCACCTGTCTCAAAAGTCAGCTAAGACCAGCGATTCTTATAATAGTGGCGAAAGCACTACTGTTCGTAAAATAATGGACAAAGGATGGTGAAATAATTCTTCAAATAATGGTTATTTTAAAGGCTCTAGTACCAACTGCTTGGAAATATCCAGTTACCCGGGCCTAAATACAGATCCGTCCGCCAAAACCACTTTGGATTCCAAGCCAATGAATCCAATGATGATTCTCAAGACGATGGTGAAAATTGTGGATCCTGTTTCAGTCTAAAGGTCAGTCTAAAGACTGAAAGAGGATACGTACGTTTCACCTCAAAGAAATGCGTGCTTCTCATGGCTGAAGCCAGTCAACTCAAGCAACGGATGGGCACAGGACTTGCACTTTCCACCTCTCACAAGAATCAAGACCGACGTTTCTTACAATAATGGTGAAGGCGGTACTATTCGTAAAATAATGGACAAAGAATGGTGAAATAATTCTTCAGATAATGGTTATTTTAAAGGCTCTAGTACCAAAACCTCGGAAATATCCAATTGCCTGGGCCTAAACACAGATCCGTCCACCAAAACCATTCTGGATTCCAAGCCGGTGAATCCAATGATGATTCTCAAGACGATGGTGAAAAGTCTTTAGACTGAAACAGGATCCACAATTTTCGCCACGAGGAAATGCGTGCTTCTCATGGCTGAGGTCAGTCAACTCAAGCAACGCACGGGCACAGGACTTGCACTTTCCACCTCTCACAAGAATCAATTAAGACCAATGTTTCTTACAAGAATGGCACAGGTGCTACTATTCATAAAATAATGGACAAAGAATGGTGAACTAATTCTTCAAATAAAGGTTATTTTAAAGACTCTAGTACCAACTCCTTGGAAATATCCAGTTACCCGGGCTGAAACACAGATCTGTCTGCCAAAACCATTTTCGATTCCAAGCCGATGAACCCAATTATGATTCTCAAGATGACGGCGAAAAGTGCGGATCCTGTTTCAGTCTAAAGACTTTAGAAAGACTGAAACAGGATCTGTACTTTTCACCTGAAACAAATGCATCCTTCTCATGGCTGAGCTTAATCAACTGAAGCAACACACTGACACAGGACATACACTTTCCACCTCTCACCAAAACCAACACCAAACGACGATTCTTAAAATAATGGTGAAAAGTGCTACTGTTCGTAAAATAATGGACCAAGGATGGTGAAATCACTGTTTAAATAAGGGTTATTTTGAAGGCTCTAGTACCAACTCCTTGGAAATGTCCAGTTACTGTGGCCTAAACAGAGATCTGTAGGCCTAAATCTTTTTCTATTCCAGGCTGATGCATCCAATGATAATTCTCAAGATGATGGTGGAAACTGTGGATCTTGTTTCAGTCTAAACCAGATCTGCACTTTTCACCTAAAAAATGCATGCTTCTAATGGCTGAGGTTAATCAACTAAAGCAACAGACTGACACCGGAGTTGTAATTTCCACCTCTAACAAAAATCAACACCAACCAACGATTCTTAGGGTAATGATCAAAGTGCTACTGCTCATAAAATAATGGGAAAAGGAGGGTGAAATAATTTTTCAAATAACGGTTATTTTGAAGGCTCTAGTACCAACTCCTTGGAAATACCCAGTTATCTGGGCCTAAACATAGATCTGTCCGACAAAACCATTTTCCATTCCACGGTGATGAATTCAGTGACGGCTCTCAAGATGATCGTGAAAAGTGCGGGTCCTGTTTCAGTCTTTCTGAACACTGAAACAGGATCTGCACTTTTCACCTGAAACAAATGCAGGCTTCTCATGGCTGAGGTTAATCAACTGGAGCAACACCCTGACACGGGACATACACTTTCCACCTCTCACCAAAACCAACGGCAAACAACGATGCTTAAAATTCAGGGTGAAAAGTGTTATTGTTCGTAAAATAATGGACCAAAGATGGTGAAATCATTGTTTAAATAAGAGTTATTTTGAAGGCTATAGTACCAAGAGCTTGGAAATACCAAGTAACCAGGGTGTAAACACTTATCTGTACGCCAAAACATTTTCTATTCGAAGCTGATGAATGGAAGGATAATTCTCAAGATGATGGTAGAAACTATGGATCCTGTCTCAGTCTATACAAGATCCGCACTTTTCACCTGAAAAAAATGCATGCTTCTCATGGGCGAGGTTAATCAACGCAAGAAGCAGACTCACACCGGACTTCTAATTTCCACCTCTCACAAAATGAACAGCAACCAATGATTCTTACGGTAATGGTCAAAGTGCTACCGTTCGTAAAATAATGGACAAAAGAGGTGAAATAATTCTTCAAATAAGGGTTATTTTAAAGGCTCTAGTACCACCTCCTTGAAAACATCCAGTTGTGCGGGCCTAAACACAAATCTGTCCGCCAAAACCATTTTCGATTCCAAGCTGATGAATCCAATGATGATTCTCAAGACAACGGTGAAAAGTGTGGATCCTGTTTCTTCAGACTGAAACAGGATGCGCATTTTTCGCCTCAAAGAAATGCGTGCTTCTCATGGCTGAGGTCAGTCAACGCAAGCAACAGACTGACACAGGACTTGCACTTTCTACCTCTCACAAAAATTAACTAAACCAACGATTTGTAAAATAATGGCGAACGGTGCTACTATTGGTAAAATAATGGACAAAGGATGGTGAAATAATTCTACAAATAAAGGTTATTCTAAAGGCTCTAGTACCAACTCCTTGGAAATACCCAGTTACCTGGCCCTAAACACAGATC
>CAUYRT010025553.1:0-76341 GCA_963574885.1 Lepilemur ruficaudatus | reverse complement strand
AGGGCGCCGGGCTCGGGCTCGGCGGCTCGGCTTCCCCAGTGCCTGCCACCGACTTCCCCCCCCCCCCCGCCCCCCCCCCCCCCCCCCCCCCCCCCCCCCCCCCCCCCCCCCCCCCCCCCCCCCCCCCCCGGCGGCGGCCCGCCCCCCCCCCCCCTCCAGGAAGCAAGTAAACCTATTCCAAGTAATCTCTCTCTGGCCACTCTTTCATCCCTAGAGGGAGATAAACACATTGTTTCAATCAAGCCAGAGTTCCATTTTCTTATCTTAAAACTATCTTCTGCCACATTATAAATAATCTGCTTACTGGTAAGCTAGGCCAAGTGTGGGTGTGTGCGTGTGTGGGGGGGAGGGGGGGTATGTGTGGGTGGGTGGGTGTGTGGTTTATGTGGAGGGGCAGATTGGGATTGAGGGGTCTAGGGATAGTGGACAGAAGCCAGGCAGCAGTCTGGATCCTTAAGTGACCCAAATAAATGAGGTTCCCCCTGGCCCATGAACAAGGATCTGGCTGTTGACAAGAGAGCCTTAGGTTAGTGTAGCCGTACAATTTGTTACCCAAACCAGGACACTTCTCAGAGTGAATGCGATCACTGTTAATAATTACTGGGACAATAGGCACAACCCAGGATCATTCCAGGCCAACTGGAACATATGGTGGCCCTACCTGTAGGGTTCTGGGGTGAGAATCACCTAGTATCTGGAGTCGCAGCATTCAGTTAGGCAACACGATTTTATTTCAAGGTGCAGGAGTGGCTTCATTCCCCACCGCACCCCCATGCTTGAAAGTGTCCCACAGCATTCGGCCAAGTGGTTTTCTAGCCCCTGCTCACGTTCTCCCAAGGATGAGACCCCAGAAGGGGTTCCTCCCCAGAAAGACCCTCGACATTATTTGTGGAACCCAATGCAAAGTGAAAATGCAAGGCTCCACGTTCAACAATTCTTAAGAATTTCAACACAGCAGAGCATTGTAACAGGTGCGAGGCCCCTGAGCCCGGGGCCCTGTACAGCTACACAGGAACCGAGCCCAGGAAGCTGGTGTTCCTCCCCAGCCTATGCCATATTTGAAGAGCTCGCACTCAGGATGTACTTGCCCTCCTGCCTGCTTTCTTATTTGCATGCTTGCTTGCTTCAATTATATTTTTAATATTTTGAATGTATGATACGTTCACTTGGTTCAAAAGTTAAACAACATAGAATGGTATATAGTAAAATGTTTTACTTCCACCCCTCCACCCATTCCCTGCACCCCTTCTCCCCTTCCCATAGGTAACCACTTTTCAGTCTTCTGTGTACCCTTCAAGGATGTCTTTATGCAAATACAAATATATATTTTTACTTCTCTCCCCTTTGTAAAAGTCAACAGTTTCATGCTAAACAGGTCTTTTGTGCGCCGCATTAAACCCCTCTTCCTGGTACCCGGGCAAGGTCTGCTCACCCCCCTTCCCCTTGCCTTTGGGACCACACAGAACAAGGCCGGTTCTTTTCCCCTGGCAAAGATATAAAAACAGACACCAAATCCCCAGCCACTCCGCCTCCTCTAGCCACAACTTCCTTTATCTAGACTGTTCCTTCAGCCATTCCTCACAGTGTATGGTGTCTGGACTGCTCGGTTTGTGACTTTCTGAGTGTGTGGGGCCCAGACCTGGCCAACTGACCCCCAGGGCTGGTCTGCTCTGCTCAGGGTGGAGAGACACTGACCTCCCCCATCGTTCTCATCACCCGACCTCTAAGCACCCACCTTAATGATAGTAGTGGCTCCCTGGGACATTTACTCTGTGCCAGGAGCCACATTGTGCACCTGCAGACCTCATGTGTCCCTCAGGACAGCTCTAGGAGGTAGGTCTTACAGTCACTCCTTTACAGAAGTTACCCAGCAATTCAGTGTGAAAGGAAGGATTCGACTGAGGTTTGTCCAGCTCCAAACCATGCTCTTGGCCAGTCCACAATCCCGCCGCCCCTCTCAGTCACTTTGGGGTCTTTTGGTAAACAAGCGCTGACAGCTGAATGTCCTGTTGCTTAGTAGTCACTAGGTTGACTACCAAGATAATCTCATCATTTCCAGGCTTTAAATATCAACCAAATGTATGTCTTTAGCCCAGACCTCTCCTCCAAACTCTAACCTTCTGAACTCTAACCAGCTGTTGACATCTGTACTTGAATGTGTACTGAGCCTCTCAGCTGTAACATAACTAAAACAGAACTCATAATCCAGAACTCATAAACCCCAAATCTAGTATCTCCTCAAAGTCTTCACCATCTCCGTAAACAGAGCCATCTACCTCCTTTGAAACTCACGTCACCTTTGATTCCTGCCTTTCCTTCAGCTTCCATGTGCAAATCACGAGCAAGTCCTGCTGGCTCCACCTCCGAAAGTGTCTCCAAAGTCCATCTTTCTGTCTTTACCCCTAACCCCAATTCAGGTCCCCAAGTCTCGCATCTGAGCTGCTGGAATAGCCTGTCTACCCCTCTCCCTGTTTCTGCTCTTGCCCCCTGCACAGTAGATCTTTGAAAGATATAAAAAAACACATTATGTCCCTGCTTAAAACCCTTCTATGGCTTCCCTTTGTTCTTAAAATAGAATCCGGAGCATCTGCCCTGCCTACGTACTCCCCCATGACCGTGATCAGCCCTAGCTCACTCCCTACCCTCCTGCTCACACCTTTGGTTCCGTGGACAGACCAAGCTCATCCTTGCCTTTGGCCTTTGCATGGGCTACTCCCCTTTCTGGAATGTTCTTCCGTCACTTTGGGTACTATCTAGGTCCAACCTGATTGTCACCTTCTTGAGAGGCCTTCTCTGACCACTTTATCGGAATCAGCACCTTGGTGCCCTCTCTCAAGGTACCTGCTTATTTACATCCATCACAGCACTGATGACCATTCATTTGTGGTTGTTTTTTGTTTATTGTATATTCACACACCAAACTCTAAGCTCCACGAGGGCAGGAATCATGTTTTTTTCGTTCACCTCGGTACTTCCAGCAGTAAGCACCATGCCAGACACACAGCAGACTCTCAAAGATCGTGGGAGTCTTTCTCCTCCTCTCTTTGGTTCTTCCCTGTAATAAACCTTACTAGAAAGCTGCAGTATAATTTTTATTACCTGTTGTTTTAATTGAATAGGTTTTTGCACTGTGGGAGAGTTGAATAATAAAAATGTATCTTGGAAAACACACACACAAACACACAAAATGGCTTTTTCCTTATAAAATCAGCAGTGTAGCTTTCCCCCACACATTACTGAGCCACACTGTGAGATGGAAAGAGGTGGCCACGAGCATTCCTTGCAGGGAGGCAGGAGAGCATCCTTTGATGAGAATGGCTCCTGGCACCACTCAGTGCAGCAAAAGTGTTTGCAATCATAGTGGCTTAGACCATGAAATTGGGCCAGACTGCCTGGGTTCAAATCCCAGCTCTGCCTCAATTCTTCATCTCTACAATGGGGTGCTAAAAATAGTGCCTGCCTCCTATGGTATCTGTGAGGATTCCAGGCCATAATAGACAGGGCCTGGCAGGCAGTCAGTACTCAGTGTTGGTGAGTGATCGCCAGCATCATTACCATGAGCTGAGCTTACAGATGTGTTCTCCCAACAGCCTAATGCGATATTTTTATTTCAGTTCAGTTTGGCAAACATTTCCTGTGCCCTCTGCCAGGAATGAACTGCTCCTAAAGGGGCTCCCAACTTCTTGGGAACGTCACACAACTCCTGTAGAGTGAAGTGGTAGAATTAGCAGAATGTCAGAGGTAAGCCCAGGCAGGGGCTGTTAACCCCAAGGAGAGCCATCTGCAAATCCACTGCCCTTAGCCTTCCTGGGTGCAAAAGTTGTGGCCCTTGGCCAAGGCTGCAGGTGTGGTGGATTAAGGCTCTCTTACCCACTTTGCCCCTCTTCTTGTCTCCCAGAGCCCCCTTTCTCTGTGGTTACAACTGGATTTGCAAATGGCAAGTGCAAGGCAGTTCTCCCCGCAGAGTCCTGCTCACTCATCACCCGGGATCCTGGAACAACTGCCTCTCACTCTGTAAGCTGGAGAGCCCTGGTGGCCACTGTGCAATTAGACTGTTTGCAGCCTAATGAAGTGAAAAGGCATTTCCTTGCCCAGGACCTGGGAGTGCAACAGTTACTGGCTGCTGAAGTCAGACATTAAAGAGAACCATTTTAATTGATTAGAATGTGCATATGCTGTATCAATTTAGTTTGAGGGCATTTTGGAACAAATAGTGCTGTCATTGTGGGCCTTAATTAGATAATAAATTAATAGATAAATGGATTCCAAAGTTCTGGTGGCCGCCCCCACCCCCGCCACACCAGCACCAGATAGAGGCTTGCTCTGCACTGCCAGGGAGCTATGGGGAGGAGAAGGGAGCAGTCGCTGCTGGGCAGTGGCTCCGAAGGCTCCGTTGGCTCAGGCATCCCAAAGGTAGCACCTAGGTTAGATGCCAAGTGAAGGGCAGCTTCTCATGATAGTGGAAATGGCACAGAGCTCGAGTGCCAGAATAACTCACTTCTGTGCTGTCAGTTCTTTTAACAAATATTTGTGGGTTGCCTGCTGCATGCTGGGCACTGAGGGTACAAACAGCAAAAATCCCTGCCGTCACAGACAGAGGAATCCAGTAAATATAAAGCCATGGCATTTGTTAGGTGGTAAAAAAAGAGAGAGAGAGAGAGAGAGAGAGAGAGAGAGAGAGAGACACTATGGAGAAAAATTAAGTAGGAAGCAGAGAAATTGGGACTATAAGGCAGGGTGGTGGGCAGAAAGGGAGGTCGCAGTTTTCAGTAGGTGGTTAGAAAAGTGACTGAGGAGGTGGCGTTTGGGCACAGAATGGAAGGATGAAAGGTGGGAGAAGGTGAGCCATCCAGGAGAAGTTTCACAGCACAGGACCAGTCACTAACAGGGGCCCTGAGCCAGACAGTGCCTGGAGAGTTTGAGGAAGAGCAGGGAGGCCCATGGGGCCTTCATGAGCAAGGGGAGGGTGGGAGGTGGGGAGGCCAGAGGGCGACCGTGACAGAGCAGCTGGGTCACCAAGGGCCGTGGGGGCCATGCCCAGGGCCTAGGCTTTGATTGGGATTGAGGTGAGGAGCCTCTGAAGGGTTCTCAGCAGAGGAGCTATGCAACCTCTACTGTTCCCTCATCGTGTGATGGCAGGAAACGTTTGGTCTAGAAGGCTGACACCCAGCATGCATGGAGCAGCTACCTCCTCCCACACCCTGGGCAGATAACACGCATTGATCACAGCCCGTGTTCCTGGAGAGCCCCACTCGGCCCTGGAATCTCGCCCATCCAGCCTTCCAGGAGCTCTGCCAATCCCTCCCAGTTGACCCTTCAGAGGATGCCCTAGATTCCAGTCACTTCCACCCCATGGCTGAGCTCCTCGTGCACCAGGCATGCAATGGCAGGGTATATGGAAAGGCAATGGCCTGGTGCCTGTCCCAGGGAGCTAGGGGATGGGGCAGTCAGGAGAGCATAAAAAATACCAACAGGACAAGGCTGACAGCACCGTTGAGAGACAGGGGTCATTGGTTCTGCCTGGGAGAACAGGTCATGGAGAGCCTCTCAGAGAGGGTGAATTGGAGGGTATCTTGAAGGACAGGTGGGACATTAATGTGAAGGAGCTTCGCAGCCTGAGGGGACACCACGAGGAAAGCACGGAGGACAGTGTAGGTGAAGGATGAAGTTGTTGGTGAAGGGTGTAAGGGAAGAAATACGGGGAAGCAATGCATCAGAGCTCTCGAGTCCCCTGAACGTCCCCTTTGTAGGAGGCACAAGAAGATTAGCCACATCACATGTGTTAGGGGAATGGCAGTCATCAGTGGGAAAGCTGTTCCAGAGGCTCAGGCATGTCTGTTTTGTTCACGCTTCATTCTGGTGCAGCATTCCTCACTGGCAGGCCGCGTCCCTTTGTCCTCAGCATGATTGAGAGACTCGGGTGCTCTCTTGTGGCTCTTCCATCCCCTGGAGCTTCAGAGTCACCTGCAAAAGAGGAAGAAAGGGTGCAGCAGGCACACCTGCTTCTTAACCATCGGGGCTGAGGAGAGTCACACCCCCTTCTGTCAGTCCCCTAAGGGAGACCCAGTGCCACGGTGTCACGTAGACGCACAGGGAGCCGGGAAATGCCGTCCCCAGCTGAGCAGCCACTGTCAGCCACGGTCCGGTGCTCAGAGGGAGGAGCACACATGTGACATGTGACGGGCAGTTAGCCATCCTCCTGGGTGAACACGCATCCTCCCTTACCTCCTGGATCTCATTCAGAAACTGCCTTGATAATAAGGGTTACAACTCTTCACATCTTCAGAAAACTTTATCATTTCTTAAGGCTTAGAGATAAGTTCAGGTTGATAAGCATTTATTAAGCACCCACTTTGTGTCAGCCAGTAAGAAAATTCTGCCTCAATTTCCTCCTCTGGAGATAAGGGTAGATTCGCTTGTGGGCTCAGTTATGACAAGGATTAAATGGGGACTTGCCTGGCATGTTGTAGGTGCTCAGTAAGCATCAGCCTCCATCATCCCTTCTTTTGAGCTTTTCTAGGAGAGATCCCAAGGGTGGGTGGTAAGCAGCCTTCTCTCTTCTCTAGGACCTTGACTTGGAAAATCTCATCCCACTGCCAGGGAAAGAGTCTCGTTGCAGAGGTGAGGCCATCAGGGGAAAGCTGAACGTGCTGGGGTAAAAGATAGAAGCAACTCTCACAGTGACATCTCTGAGTCTTTCCAACTCAAGATCTGAAAACCGTGCTGGTAGACTTCAACCTCATGTCCCCAGGACAGAGGAGCCAGTCCCGTTTCTCTGCTCATCGTTCTCGTGCTGGGGGCCGGGGCTGCTCCCTGCTCCTCCCAGGGCTGGCAGCCGCTTGTCACCAGGGCTCCAGCAGGCTACTCGCTACTGCCTGCCGACTATTGCACAAAGATGCACGGGAGAAATAGGGTGAGGGACCCTCTCAAGGAGGAAAGGGCTTTCATCTAAGGAAAGGAAAATTAGGGCGGAACTATGGTCAGAGTTTGGTCTCCTGAATCAGAATGACAATCGGAGTCACTGGATCTTTGAAAAGGCAACAGGGAAGAGATGAGGAAGTCGCCTGTACTTCCCCATGCCTGGTGACTATGCTAGTGATCTCAGTTGTAAAATTCCTCTAAATTGCATTCATTTCCAGCCATAAGCTTCTCACAACAGTTGGGCAGTGAGGAGAGGATGGCATCGGGCCCGAGGCCGACTCCCTGAAGCCGGAAGGGGGGCTACCAAGCAGTGGGGCACAGAGCCAGCCAGGGCCCCAGCCAGCCGCTGTCCCTGCAGAGGAGAAGGGTGCAGGCAGATGGTCTGGCCCCACATTCCATGCTCAGAAATCTGGGCACACAGGCCAAAACCCTCAGGGAGGTCATCTTAGAAGAGGATTTTGTGGAAGCACAGCAGGACTGGCCTAGGAGGGCCACAGGCAGGTGACCAGAACAAACACCCAGAAACAGGACTGAGGCCAGCACAGGTCTAGGAGCTGGGACTCAGAACCAACTGCCCCCCACCCACGGAGCTCCATTAGCATAATGAAGGCACCTGAAGGATGCAGTCAGCACTGCAATTCTGACTTGGAATAATTCAGGGGGTCCTGGGGCAGCTCAATGGGGAACTGGAGTCAGAATGTTCCCAGCCAGAAGGGAGAAGGCGGGTGGAGGGAGCACCCACCAAGGAGCAGGATGGGGTGGAGCCCTGGGTGGGCCTGTCTGTTATGGATTCAAGGAAGTTTTCTAAAGGAGAATATTCTAATCAAATTTAATAAGGACAACCCAGAGAAAGGAACACACCTACTACTCTTCCAAACATTCTACATGTGCTTTATTTATTTCTCATAAACAACACAGTGACCCATTTGAGAACTCAGAAAACCAAGTCCCAGAGAATGAAATAACTGCCCAAGGACCCACAGCTAGTAAGGGCAGAGCCGGACTCCAAAGCTCATCTTCTTTCTCCCAAAATGGTGTGGACAGGTGCTGAGGTAGGGCCATCTGCTAGGATCTTTGTCTCATCCTTCCCGTGCTGTCCTGGCACCTGGCACACTGGGGAAACATCCCCTGGACAGTGGGAGCCACAGGAAGACTCCCACCCTGACACCCACATCTCTGAGCCCCAAAGGACTTAACTACATTCCTCTGTTTACTTGCTCTGCTCCCTCCCCGCCCCCTCCCCCTGCTGACTATGAGTCCCTTTGGGGAAGGAACCTATTTTGAACTCCGTGTCTGGTGCTTGGCACATAAAAAGGTACCATGCAAAGGTAGGCAGGCAGGTAAGGAGGAGGGCAGGAAAGACTGGTGTATGCAGAAACGGAGGTGCTCTAGGAAAAGCCTACCCTGGGAGGTGGGAGACTTGGATTCCAGACCAGCCCTGCCACTAACTTGCCCCGAGACCTTGGTCAAGTCACTGCCCTCTCTGGGCCTCAGTCTCCACATCTGTAAAGTAGGGATGTTCAACAAGTGATTGTTTACATCCCTTCAACAACACTGTGTGATCTGTGGCCTAAGAGTCAGGATTCCTGAGTTCAAAGACTGACCCGAATGCTCTGTGCAATTTCAGAACCTGAATCTCAGCTGTCGGGGCCATACCTCTAATTAATGGCACTTATTACCTGCTTCCTTGGACTCTGGTTGTGGTTGTACTTGTTTTATTTCCAAGTGGGCTGCAAGTTCATTGAGGGGCTGTGTCTTACTCATCTCCATATCACCAGTATCTAGGCACATCAAATACTTGGTTGGGGGTCTGCAGTGGAATTGGGGCCCCGCATAGGTACCCCACATACCTAACCAAAGCTTAAACACCAAACTCCCACCACCAGAATCTGGGGCCTGGGACATCTGTGGGGCAATCACTGTACAGCTAATAACTCAAAACCCATGTGTGTCCAGCTTGGTTAGGGTTGGGGTTGTGCTTGAAAAGCTTTCCAGGAATAACAAATTGGTAGAAATATTTTTGTAATAATAATGGCAGACAATCCTTTCTATACGAAATGGGAAAGCACTGAGACTACAGTAGAACAGAAGAAATGCAAGCAGATGATACACAGATGAGCAAAACATTCAACTTTGCCATTAATCCAAACATGCAAATGAAAACACAGTGAGATGGCATTTTGTACTTAGCAAATTACGTAGTAGATATAATTAAAACTAAAGATCTCAATGTTGGCAAGGGTGTGGTAACACGGACACTCTCGTGCAGAGTGGATGGAAGTGTGAACTGATCACCTTTATGGAAAACAAGTTGGCAATATGTATCTGGACTCTTTAAAATATGTCCCTCCCTTGGCCTAGTTATTCTGTTTCTAGAAATCTAGTCCAAAGAACTTATTAGAAATACGAGCAAAGCTTTATGTTGCCAGCTGTTTATGATGTCATTGTTTATAATCACATACACACACACAAAAATCAGAAACCAGCTCCATATCCAACAGTATGGAAAATAGTAACACCACTTTATGGTATACCAACCTAACGGAATATTATAAAGTTACTTAAAATGAGGTCTACAAAGAGATTTTCATGCCTTCAAAATATTTACCATAAAACAGTAAGCAAAAGTTATAAAATCATATTATAGCTGTGTCCAAACTATGTCAAAAAATATATGTGTATATATAACAAAATGTTAATAGCGGTGTGTGAATGATGTCATTGCAGGTCGTTTTCTTTTTTCCAAAATATTTATTATTTCATCTTTAAAATATATGTTTTTAAAGAAAGGAAGGGAAGAGAAGTTTGCTGGCAGTAAGAACGGGTGGGACCCATTTATCTTTGCAATCGCCAGGGACCGCCTGCTAAGGAAGCCTGTTAAACCCGGGGTGGCAGAGCCCCTGAGCTGAAATCGCTCTGTCTCTGGAGCATATTTTTTCTTTACTGAGGAAATTGCTTTCCATAAAACCAGCTCTCTGACACCTCTGAATACCAGGGAACCGTGCAAGCCCGCTTTCCTGGGGACATTCTCTAATGGGGAACTCCATCACGTTCCAGCTTGGCGCTTCCAACGAATCCCAGCCAGCCATAAAAATTTTTAACACCCTATATGCAAGACTGATTCTGGCGGCCTCATAAAAATCCCATCCGCCAACCAAGAGCTGCGGGTCTGAAACTCTCGAGTCCCCTGCTGTTTTAAACCCAGTGGCTTGGTGCATTGCTAAGTGACGCCTGGGAGAACTCCACACATCAAGTCAGGGCTGGGATCTGGGGCAGAACTGGTAAAAAACAGGAAAAGATAGGCCCTTGCAGAGTGTGCAGGGCACAGTCACAATAAAAAGCCACCTTCTCCCTGTTCTTTCAGGAAGGGTAAGTGGCTTTGGCCAAGTGAGGGAGAGGATTCAGGGAAGATGGCAATCCTTCTAGAGGGGAAGGGAGTTGCGAGGGGTTGGGGGAGGAGAGGCTTGGGATGGGGATGCTCTTTTCCTGTCCACCCCTACGTGGGCATGGAGGAGGCCCAGGCCACTCAGGGAGGGTCCCCCCTCATGCCCCATCTCATGAGGAGGCTTCAGCAGCCCCTGCAGCAGTGGCCATTCCTATCTCCATTCCCCGCCCCTGCCCACTGCTCCCACACACACGCTTTCCAGCCATTGTATTAAAATGGTATCGTGACATATTTCAATGCTCCAGTCAAGCACAATCATTCAAACAGTATTTAAGCACAATATTAGAGTTCTCCAGAGAAACAGTACCCATAGGATGTCTGTATATATAGGAAGAGATTTATTTTAACAATTGGTTCGCATGATTATGGAAGCCAGCAAGTCCAAAATCTGCAGGGTAGGCTGGCAGGCTCCGGACCCAGGAAGAGCCGGTGTTGCAGTCCAACTCTGAAAGCCATCTGTTCCACAGAATTCTGTCTTACTCGGGGGAGGTCAGTCTTTTGTTTTATTCGGGCTTTCAACTGATTGAATGAGGCCCACCCACATTATGCAGTGTGGTCTGCTTTACTCAAAGTCCACCAATTAAAATGTTATTCAGAAACACCCCCACAGAAAAATCCAGAATAACGTTTGACCAAATATCTGGGCACTGGCCAAGCCAAGTTGGGACGTGAAATTAACCATCATAAGAACTCATCTTTACGCTTCTAAAAAAAATTCGATATTCCATGTGCTGCTTTGATTCAGAGTTCTAACTCTGTTCTCTGTACCAAAAGATAGCAAAGTTTCTCTCTAACGTAGGCATCAAGGCCTGTGTCCTATATCTAAATTTGGTGGATATCTAAATTTGGTACTTCCCAGGCTTTACTCAACCTATGTCTCTTTGGGTGACTTGCTTAACCTATCTGAACTTCAATTATCAAGTGTATTAAATGAGAGAACCACGCCTACCGCGTGGTTCAGATTCAAGGGGGTCAGATATTAAAATGCCTGTGTGGCACCTGACCCAGGTTGTCAACTTAGTCAACAACCCCTTGCCCTGCACTTCCCTGACTTCTGAGTATTGCTGGAGCACCACATTGAAATCCAGGTATATTGCAGCCATCCTGTAAGTGTTTAGGGTAATGTAAATGAACACTCCATCTTTATTGTTTCTGACACTGACCATCAGCCAACTTAAAGGTCTCCCAGTAGGTAAGGTGCCACCTATTTTTTCAAGCTTGCAACTTCTAACTGAATGTAGAAAGGGAGATATTGATTAGGGAGGGGAAAAGAGAAGTAGTGAGGACAGCATTCTGACTGCCTCAGAAAGAAAGTTCTCCCATCCCAGGAGAGGGGCAGGTACCCCATCATCCGGCTGCTGTAGGCAGTGTTTTGCTAAATCAGGAAGGGGATGAAGAGGTCCCATGTTTCTTTTTTTTTTTTTTCTTGGGGGGGTGGTTTCTAATATAATTGTCTTGTGAAAAAACACACTCTGTATGATTTCAGTCCTCCTCTATTTATTGATATTTACATATGGTCTAGCATGTGGATTACCCTGTACAGGGTTTCATGTGTGTTCTGCAGTCTTTGGGGAGAGTGTTCTCTGGATGTCTATTAGGTATGTAGTGGTGTTCATGTCACCTGTATTCTTGCTGATTTTATGTCTAGTTTTTCTATTAATTATTGAGAGTGGGACATTGAAATCTGCAATTATGGTTGTTGAATTGTCTGTTTTTTCTTTCAATTCCGTCAGTTTGTAATTTATGAATTTTGAGACTCTATTGTTAGCTGGATACACATTTATAATTGTCATATTGTCGTGATTGTCCTGATATATTGACCCTTTCATTGTTATGAGATGCCCCTCTTCGTTTCTAGAAATATTTCTTGTCCTAGGTCTATTTTATCTGATTTTACAGCAGCCACTCCCGCTCTCATTTGGCTAGATTGCATTATCCATTTCATTCTTTTACTTTCAAGCTGTTTGTGTTTCACGATGCCTCCTGTAGACAACATATAATTGGACCTTGCTTTTTCATCTGGTTTGACAATATTAGCCTTTTGATTGGGTCGTTGAGGCCATTCATATTTAATGTCATTGTTGAATTGTTGATATGATTGGATTTACATTTACTACTTTCCCATTTGTCTTTTATATCTTCCCTTTTTTATTTCTCTGTTCCTACTCTACTAACTTTTGTGTTAAATCTTTATTAACATAGCATTTTAATACCTTTGTTGATTTTTTAACTATATTTTGAGGATGTTTTAGGGTAATTCTAGGGATTACAATATGCATTTTAATGTATCATAATCTTCTTCAGATTAATGCTAACAATTTCACTAAAACCTAGAAACTTTGCTCCAAGATAGCTCTATTCCTTCCTTCCTTCCTTTTGCTATTTTTGTCACAGATATATATACATACACACACACAAATTATAAATTTAACCATACAGTTAGGTTATAATTATTGCTGCTCTCAATTTTATATTTTTAAAAGATGTTATGAGAAGAAATGATAAAATTTATATTGATAGGTTTATTTATATTAACCCACATATTTTCCATTTCTGGTGCTATTCATTCCTTCCTGTGGATTTGAGTACATCTCAAAATCATTTCCTTTGGGCTTAAAAGACTTCATTTAGACATGTCAGGCAAGTCTCCTAACAATATATTCTCTCAGTCTTTGTTTACCTGAGAGTGTCTTTATTTTGCCTTCACTTTTTAAGGATAATTTTGCTGGATATAAAATTCTTGATCGACGGTTATTTTTCTTTCAGCTCTGATCTGGCCTCCGTCAGTTAAGATGAAAGTCATTGTATTAATGCTTTCCTGTAAACAGTCATTTTTCTCTTACCATTTTCAGGATTTTCTGTTTGTTTTTGGAGTTCGACAGTTTTACTATGATGTGACTCTGAATGGATCTCTTTGCATTTATCTTATCAGTGATTCATTTTACTTCTTGGATGTATAAATTAAGATTTTTCATCAAATGTGGGCACATTTCAGTGATTATTTCTTCAAATATTTCCTCTGCATTCTCTGTTTCCTGTCTCTCTCCTCTCCTTTATATGCCCTCATTATATTTTTGTTGGCATGTTTAATGTTGTTCCTCTCTTGCCGGTTTCTGTTGACTGCATTTATTTCTAAGTATGGGCCATACTTCCCTGTTTCTTTATACACCTGTCTTATAATTTCATTGTTGTTGAAAACTAGACATTTTAGTTACCATATTGTAGCAACCCTGGATTCTTGAGTGATAGTTGTCACTGCTCTTTTTTTCTTTGGTTTTTGTCTTTGTTTAGAACATGCCTGGGCTAAGTCTATAAAATCATTTTTTCCCACAGTGCAACCACTGGTGTCCCTAATCACTTTCTTTTTTAAAATTCTTGCTTTCCAGCTTCTGACTGCATAGCTTAGTGGTCAACTAATGGTTATCCAGAGATAGTGCTCAGAACACCTCCAGCCAGTGTGCTGCAAGACTGGGGATGGGGGAGGCACATTCAAAGTTCAGGTCATTTTCAAATCTGTTCTGGTTTTTGATTTCCACTGGTTCCTTTTGCATCTCCTGTATGCATGCATTGCATCCTCTGGGTTGGCCAGGAGTGCGTGGATAGCCTGAGCCCTCTCTGGTCTCCACGATTCAGTCACATGTCAGCCAAGAATATACTTGCCCAACCATGACCTCATGCTAGCAGACCCATTGGTCCTCCCTGCTTGCCTGCTGCCAAGGAGTGTTACTTCTGTTGACAGTGCCACTGGCTGTGGACATCACCCACTGCTCCTGTTGCCGATCCTCATAGCAACATGACCCTGGCAGAACTTCTGTGCTGGTCAAGCTGAGGAGGATAGGATGAGCCCAAGACAATACCACCACTGTGTCCCACTGTTCTTACCTAAAATATATAAGTTTTTTAAGTATAATCACTTCTGAGATTTTTGTATGCCTTTGGCCAATTTCCAGAGCATTGAAATGGTTATTTTTGTCAATTTTGTCCAACTTTATAGTTCCTTTGGAGGGGAGATGATTTGCCAACCTCCTCATTTGGCCACAGCCAGACATCCCCATGTAGTTTCTAAAGTCCTTTTATATCCAGGCTCTCTTTTGATTGTAACTGCTTCTAGGTGAGATAGGCAGATCAAGTGTTGTTAGTCCCATTTCAGAGAAGAAGAAAATGATCTCCGAGTGACTTGCCCAGCATTATCCAGCTTGAAACTGGCTGCACCAGGATTCTAGCTCTGTTTTCTGTCTTTCAGAGCCCAGGTGGGTTTCCACTGAGCATTGAGCAAGGCAGCTATCTTAGTCAACTGGGGCTGTTGTAAGAAAGACAATAGACTGGAGGGCTTAAACAACATTTATTTCTCACATTTCTTAGGATGGGGAAGCTCAAGGTCAAAGTATCAGCATATTTGGTTTTTTGTTGGGGACCTACTTCCTATCTACTAAATAACTGCTTTCTTGCTGTGTGTTCCCATGGCCTTTCCTCAGTGCGTGTACACACCAAGGAAAGAGAGAAGAGAAAGAGAAAAAAACCTCCCTCTCTTCCTCCTCTTATAAGGGCACTAATCCCATGATGTGTGCCTTTATAAGAGGAGGGCACTAATCCCATGATGTGAGGACCTATCCTCATGACCTCATATACACCTAGTTACCGTTACCTCCCAAAGGCCCCACCTTCAGATATCATCACACTGGCAGGTAGGGCTTCAATATATGGATTTTGAAGGGATACACACATTCAACCCATCATATAAGCCAGCCCAGAGCTAGCTTTCCCTTGCTGCCTTGAGACCTGTATAGTTTCCCCGGGTCTTCATATGCATCAAAAGCCAAACTTCAAGGGGAAGGAAACAGCAGATAAACTCTAGCTGTGGATGACGGAGCTCAGGGCCTTTCCCCTTCTCACCACTGAGATGAGGAGTGAATAGTGGGATTTCCTTTCTCGTGCAGCCATTTTACTGAGGGGCATTGTGCTTTGTTTCTGGGTAGCCCCTGAATTATAACTATGGCACATGTTTTAACCAGTCCTAAAGTTGTAACAGTCATTTTCTTTTCCAGCTCCCTCTGTTAAATGGTCCAACAAAGAAGGGTGACATTTGCTTTAAGATTTAGAGATTCATAACCCCTCAAGTTCCAGTACTATCTTCTGTGCCAGAACAAGAGCTTCCATATGCAAACTCTGGAGACTGCTGGGCTTTGCCCGAGTCTCTCTCCAAAGAGCAGTGCAAGCTCTGCTTTCTTGGGGGTGACTGCTGCTGCCTTTGAAATAAGCACAGAGCAGTTGGGGCCAGGGTCTCATGGAGAGAACATTCTGGACTACTGCACTCACCTGATGATGAAGGTTGTCACATATCAAGCACTTACCATGTACCAAACACTATTTTAAGAGCTTTATATACAAAACATGAGTGTCCCCAGTCCTCATCAGTGTATGGTCACATTGCTGGAAATAATCCAGATTTCCTGTGTTCTCTCTGCCCCAACAACTTGCACACGACTTAGTAGTCACTCAAAGTCTCCCTCAGGGCTTTTTGGAAGCCCCCAGAGGCCTCAGCTGTGTTCATCTGTTCTGGTACCTTCACATCACACTCCTTGTTAATATTCTCTCACCCGCAAGCGACTGGGAAGGTGGCACCATGGCTCTGCCCTCACAGCAGGAGCACTTCACGTGACCACTGCTCTTCTGCCCATGGGACTCGCCCTAGTCAGTCCCAAAGCTGCAAACCCTCAATTGCTGCACTGTCTGTGCTGTACTTTACATGTTCTGCTCCCTAGAGAAAGAGGTAGAAGGACCCTCACCTTTACTCAGTGCTAAACCTTGGTTCCTAGATCCCAAAGCAGCACTGCTTGGGTCTAGAATCTAATAGCTCCTTCAGCTTCCCAGTAAAGCTCAGACCTGACCCTGGGCCCAGGCAAGACAGAAAACCTCTCTATCCCTTCCAGGCATCCTTTGCTGTGTAACAAACTATCCTGAAACTCAACGGCTTAAAATAATAACCACATATTATTTTTCATGATTCTGTGGGTTCACCAGGCAGGTCTGCAAGTCCTGCTCAAGGTATCTCCTGGGACTACAATTGCAGTCGTACAGTGGCTGGAACTGGTGGCTATGGCTAGTACATCCAAGGTGGCTTTACTCATGTGTCTGGTGCCATGACAGGGTCAGCCAGAAGGTTGGCACCTCTGTCTCTCCATGTTGTCTTTCTGCTTGGCTACCTTAGATTCTTTTCATGACACCTGGATCTCAAGAGTGAACATTGCTACAAGAGGAAGTAGAAGTTACTAGTTCTTTAATGTCTAGGCCCAAAACTAGCATAGCTCACATGCACTGCATTTAATCAGTTAAAGTAGTCACAGGGTCAGCCAAGATTCAAGAAGAGAGAAGATAAGCCCCATCTCCTGCTGGGGGCAGTAACCAAGAATTTGTAGCCATCTTTAATCTACTACTCTCCTCCCAGTTCTCCAGGCTGTTCTCCAGGAAACAGTCTTCCTTGTGGGCTCTCTGTTCTCCATTCGTTCAAATCAGTTGAGCAAATGAGCAGTGGAGGAGTTGATGGCTTTGTATAAACAGTCTCAGTGTAGGCTCCATGGGAACCACTCCACTGATCTCTTATGCATCTTTATTTAATCCAGCAAAGTAGGTTTTGTCATCCTCCAATTGGTAGAGGAAGAAACTAAAACTCAGAGAATGTAAGTGATTTACCCAAGGTCATGGCTAGTAAATGGCCAAGCCAGGACTCAAACTCGATCAGCCTAACTCCAGTGCCAAAGCTCTTCTTGCCACCTCACTCTGCCTCTCATCTCTCTGGGTCTCAGTTGCCTCCAGTGTAGTGCGTTAAATTAAACAAAAGACAGAATGAGTTTCAAGGGCTGATCTAACTCTAAAATTTTGTAACACTTTCCCACCCACCACTTTCTTGAAGAAACATATCTTCTCCTACCGCATTTCCTCCTTTTCTGTATCTCTGTTGACAAGATTTTGACTCCATAGGATTTGTTTGTAAGTGTCTTGTACTATTTTTAAAAAATCCAAATGGCTCTTATGAAGAGGTCTTCCAAATTCCTGGTAGAAGATAATTAACATCTAACAGCCCTCCCCAGGCCCATAAATCCCTGTTGCATGTGTAGTACTTTCCTTGCCAGCTGGGAGGTATCAAGGGCAGGAGTTTGCAGGAAGTCACTCCTTTGCTTAAAAGGTTTCCACGACTCCCCCATGGCCCTCAGAACAAAATCTAAACTCTTGACATGGCATACAAGGCCCCTCAAAATCTGGTCTTCCTCTCCCGTCTCATGTCACACTGCCACACTGAGACACTCACGGTTTCCTGTGGGTGCCTGTGCCTCTGTGCTTTTGCTTTTCTTGTTGCCATTGTCTAGAAGGCCTCCCTCTACGCATTCTTGGAGACCCAGTGCACATGTCAGAGAGGAAGCTAAACCTATAAATCTGCCTCGCTTCTCCCGTAGCACGCTGGGCAAAACGTTGTCACCTCGCTCACTACTTTGTGTTGAAAGTAATTATTAATCTCTCTCCCCCAAAAGATGTGAATTCCCTGAAGACAGGAATTGTGTTTTATTCTCTGTAACATCAACTTCCTGCACCAGCGCAGCATCTTGCACCAGAGCAGGCATCCTGAGAGTGGTTGAAATGAACACAGATCAGAACAAGCTGCAAACCCCATTAGGGAAGATCTCCATTTGTCTTAATCACCGCAAAATCCCCAGCGCATCACACACGGGCAGAGGCTCGATAAATATTTGCTGCTCTTGCTGGAAGGAGCCTCCTCATTCATTGCCTTGTGTCTGTATCTTCCTCAGTCTTCAAACAACGGTCCCAGTTCTCCGTTTTCCTCACTTCTACTTCTGGCCTTGATGGAGTCACTGGGACAGGACTAGACCTCCTGCCATAAACAATTATAAAAATGGATGCAATCGATGAAATCACTGTTCTCTGATTTTGGACAAAAGGCAACAAACACAAAACTATGATTTCCAAGAGAAAGGAAACAAACAACACGAGCCACATAGTTGTCCCTGCTTTCAACTTATCGGAACTTTATGAAACTCCAGGAAGGAGAGTTCAAACAGAACACAGCCAACCTCCTAGTTTAGGGCCACTGAAAAGTCTGGAATTTATGGGATAGGCTACTAGAGAAAAAGAGCTCCAGAAATTTGCATTGAAGTCTTCTTGGGTCTTTGATGAAATACCAAGCTTCACACATGCAGGGAAAGACCTTATGTGGCTGGACAAAAAACTAGCACCCTGGGCAAGATGTTGTCACCTCACTCACTATTTTATATTGCAAGTATTTATTTAATTGCTGGGAAATGAAATAACTGCCAAGCAGCTTCACGCTGAAGCTCACATAGGCTGAGAGATTTTTTTTAAGTTCCAACTATCCAAAATAGACCTTGTTGAACACCTTAGACTTCCAGAACAAACTGCAGAAAGGCCACACTTTAGTAATAGGGTTCATCTAGCCATAGCCTACAGGCTACTTTAGGCCTATTTTAATAAAGCTCAAAATAAGCCTTGAAAAGATCATGCTAATCTGCAAGTAAATTGCCTACCTGAGCAAAAACTCAACACTTTTTTAAGGAAAACAACCAAATCCAGACCCCAAACTTCCTAACATCCATAATATGCAGTGTATAATCAAAAGTTACCATGCATGTAAAGATGGAGGATATGAGACTGATAGCAAGAGAAAAATTAGTCAATAGAAATAGAAATCACAGAGATATTGAAATTAGCAAATGAAGATTTTACAAATGGCTACTCTAGATATATTCAAGGAGTTAAAGAAAAATATAAACATAATAAGCAAGCAAATAGAAAATCTCCATAGAGAAATGGAACTAAATGGAAATTCTTGAATTGAAAAATGTAATATCTGAAATAACAAGTTCACTGATGGGTTTAACAGCAGGTTATATACTGTGGAATAAAAGATCCATGAACTTGAATACAGGGTAATGAAAACTATACAAACTGAAGCAGAGAAAAGAAAAATGGCTGGGAAAGGGGGAGGAAACAAAAAAACGGAGCTTCAGTGAACTGTGGGATAATATCAAGTGGTCTAACATGTAATTAGAGTCCTGCAAGGAGAGGTAAGACAAAGATGATGACAGGACAAATATTTAATTAAACAATAACTGAAATTTTTCCAAATTTGGAGTAAACTAAGCCCACAGATCCAGGAAGCTCAGCAAATCCCAAGAAGAATAAAAACAAAACCATAACAACATTGCTGAAATCAATTATAAAGAGAAAAATCTTAAAAGCACCCAGAGAAAGACATGGATTCTCAGTATTTCATAAACTCATTTCTCCTATGATGCCCCTTTTTCCTCCAGGCTCCCTTAGTGCCTTACTTGCAGCTCCCCTTTGATTCTGTCTTGGCTGTAGCTTGTGTCTCTGCCCCATCTCCCCTACAAGGTTTTGAACTTTTTGATGCCTGGGAGTCCATCTTACTTTGAGGCCCTCATAGCATATTGCAATGTCTTGCAGTAGTCACTGCTCAATGAATGAATTGTATGGATGAATGAAGTACATGAATGAATAAAGATAAGAACAATACAGGTTGGTTATCAAATCCTGGACGTCTCAAGCAAACAATTTCCAAGAAGCAGTAGGACCCAGGTTATCCCACGAGAGAATTATACCTACCCTTTCAGAATCATAATATTTAAAACCACAATTTATTGAGTGCCCACTGAATGCCTGGCACTGTGGTAAGCCATTTATACACACCTAATTAGAGTCTTATAACAAGAAACCCAAAGGGCAAACAGTTAAGTGAATCGCCTTTGGTCACATAGATAGTGAATGATGTTGTAGGTCATCCCCTCAACATTGATTTCAAAAGCTGGGCTTTTAACCATCTTTCTGTATTCCCTGCTCACAACTCATTTCTTAATTGTGTAATTCCACACCTCTAAGCCTTTGCTCATGTTATTCCTTCTTCCTGTCATGCCCTTTCTCTCATCCACCTGGAGAAGTCCAGTTCCTGCTCAAGATCCACATCAAACACTATCTTTGGCAGGAAAAAGGACCTCATGTGCCACCATGAATCCAGGACGCAGGGCCCATACCGAGTGCCCGTGCTGTTTTAAGCCATGGGGATCCTGAGATGAATGAGATGTGTTCTTTTCTGTCCTAAAAGAATACACAGTTCAATCACACACACTGTCCTGTGACAGTTTAGATCAGTACAGGAGAGAAAGCAATGCTAGGGACAGGGAGGGTGGGAACCAGCCTGGAGTGGTCAGGGAGGGCTTCCTGGAAGAGGTCATACCTGAGATGCGTCGTAAGGATATGAGGACTGGACAAAGTATAAAATACCGAAGTAGGAAAAAATTCATGTGCCTGCATTAGAGGACACAGCGGCAGAGAAGCCAGGGTGAGTGGGATGGTGGGAAAAAAATCCTTTTAGAAGCTGCTCATTCTCTTCAGCCTCTCTCTCTAGCAGGTTTCTGCAGGTCTGAATTCTTATTCTTTTCCTAAGAGAAGTCTGCATCTGCAGTAACTCCGACTCCTGTTTACTGCATGTTGCAAAGAATTAAATTCCTTTTGAATAGACCTGCCTTCAGAGTGGAAAGTTAATGACTCACAATTTTTCAAATTTAGGGGAAATCCATAGTTGTCCCAGCTTTATAGCTTGGTATTACTGGATAATCAAACACAACTATTTCCTCAAAATAGAGCAGGGTTCCCCACCCCCTCCTTGCCCTTCCCAGCTGCCTCCATGGGCAGTGGCAGAGGGTGGGGGAGCCAGTGTTTTGCCTGGGTCCAGGCCCACATTGCTCTTTTTATTCTAGACTGTATAATTGGCCCTTGTAGACAGAGGTTAATTTCCCACCGTGAATTCCCTACCAAAGTAGCGTGCGTCCTAGGGGGAAACCAGAGGAGAAATTGCTTCCAGGTGCCACCTGGTCTCCCTGCCTGGCTGTGAGGGAGGCCACATGGGGAAGTGCAAGGAGTGAGAGCTTGGGAAGCCTACAGACCAGGGCTTGAGCTGAGCCACTTACTAGCCAAGTGCCCTGGGGCTGGTGGTCTAATCCCAGCCTTCAGTTTACTCATCTGTAAAATAGGGATAATTCCACCCTATTCGCCACGGTAAGGGACATAATGGGCATGGCACAGTGCTGTATGGACGAGCACTCAACAAACGCTGCTCCTGCCTCTTGGTTGCTCGGTACAGTGCTGCCACCATCTGCTCCCTTTCTGAGGCCTTTGGATAACCTACCTCCCAGATGTTTCCTCTTCTACAACAGGAGGCAATAATGCATACTTTTCAACCTTAAAAGGGGATGTGAGTTCAAATGAGGGACTAGATAGAGGCATTTTTAAATTCTACTTTTAAGTATTTTACCAGGGTTTTTCAGCAGGGCACCACTGGCATTTGGGGCAAGACAGTTTCAGCATTCCCAGCTTCGGGGTATATCAAGTGCCAGTAACAGCCTTCTTAGTCTCTACGGCAGCCAAAACAACCTCTATGCAGCCCCCTCCACACCCGGTACACACACACAGGCATCCCGGGGCCCAGCTGGGAAACCACTGCCCTGCGACAGCCTGATCTCACCTGTGCTGAGTGTGTCATCTCTGTGTCCTGTGTCTTAAAAGCATTGCTATAGAACAAGCATTCAGATGTAGAACATTATTGTTAATATGTATTTATTTTTAATATCTTTTCTCTAATTATGCAAGTAATACATGGTAGTTGAAAAAGTCAAGCAATAGAAAAGTGTGACAAGTAAAAAAAAAAAATGAAAGTCCCCAGCATTAACATTTTAAATATTTATATTCTTTTTTATTATAAAAGTAATAAAGTCACAGGGTTTAAAATTCCAGCAGCGCTAAAGGGCATAAAAGAAAAAGGAAAAGTCTTTAGCATCAACCCCATCCTGTCGTTAATAGTTTTATACATATCTTTCTAGAAATTTCTATACAGACTCCTGTGCGTGTGTACCCTTTCCAAACGCAAACGGAATTTTATACTTTATTTGCTGTTTTGCACACCGTTTGGTGTCTTTGCTTTTCCACTGTTTCTTTTTTTCCATCTCGCAGATTATTCCCTTAGCAGCACATTTAGATCTTCCTTATTCTTTTTAATAGCTTCGGAATATTCCATGGACCATGGGACCCAGGCTATGTTCATGTCCTCACTATTACAAACAGTGCTGCCGTGGAGACTGTTGCCTGTGCCAGCTGCAAGGGCCTATGGTCCTGCCGTTGTCAGTGTAATAAGATAGACACTCAGGGCAGGCTGGCGACACACCCAAGGGACCTCAAGCTGGGCAGGAGAGACTAGAGACACGTGATGGGAAGTCAGAATACCTGGGTTCCAGACTTGGCCACTGTGTCGTCGGGTAACCTTGAGCAGTCCTCTTCGGACTACGGTTTCCTCAGCTATGAAATTAGGGGGTGGGACAACATGGCTCCTACACCTCTGACATATCTGTGAGTCTAAAACAGAGGAAGTAAGTTCTAAAATGATCCTGTGATCCAATAAAGGAGGCAGAAGTGCAAAGCCATCATTTTTACACTGTACACTAGGCCATTGCTGCGTTCATTAAACGCTGTAGCTTCAGAGAGAGGGAGCGTTCAGCGAGGCTCTACGTGGGACAAGAGGAAAGGAGAAACCCCTCTGAGGGTATGCAGAGGAACCGGAGCTCTAACCTGCAGACAAGAAGACCGAACTGTGATTTAATTACTGTGTGAAAATACAAATGGTTTCTCTGAAGAGAGTCCTGAACACTTGTTCTTCACGTTCTCCGAAGATGAAGTAGAAGAAAAGAAACTGAAATAAAAGTGGTAGCAATTTGTGTAAGATGGAAAAACATTTATTTGATTATTAGGATGAAACAGAAAGTAGAAAGCAGAAGTTGCCACCAAAGAATATCGCTTGGATCTCTAATTCTGGATATATTCAAACATGGTTAAAACATTTGCCTAGAGACAGGAGGACTGGACCAAAAATATTTCTGGGTGCTTTCCCACGTCCTGTGATTCTTCCACAGTCTTTAAATGCTAAGTTCTCACCAACATGGTTAATGTTAATGGAATCAGGCAAATCTTGACACTAGTGATTAACATTTTGAGGAAGAGTTGACATCAAACTCAGCTTGACTATTGATATGCTTTGGGTCATCAGTAGGACTAATTTATTAAACAACAAGTTGCAAATTTTTGTTCTTTGTAAGATTTGATGTTATTCAGGCCAATAGGATTAAGGTTGAGAGAAAACAGCTAAAGTATGCAATGGCTGAGGTCTAGACCTTAGCTGTGTAGATGCAGCACAAAAATAAAAATCTAAAGGGAATCGTGAAAACCAGGGAAGAACTGAAAACCAGGCTATACATTGCGAGTCAGCCACCTGAATCTTAGCCCTCAGGGATGGCCGAGATTTCTGGCTTTTTGATTTCTTAAAGATACAAGCTCATCAGTGAGAGCTGCTTATCATTTCATTCAAATGGCCCTTACGGATTAGTTTTTAATTGCTATGTAACAAATATACTCCACAATTTACCTGCTTAGAATAACAATGTTTATTAATATGCATTATTTTACATAGTTTCTAAGAGTCAGAAATTCACAAGCAGTTTAGCTGAATAGTCTGACATAACCAACTCAGCTTGGGGTCACTTGGGTGTGTCCCCAGCCTGTCCTGAATGTCTGTCTACTTATTACACTGACAACGGCAGGACCATAGGCCCTTGCAGCTGGCCCAGGCAACAATCTCCACGGCAGCGCTGTTTGTAATAGTGAGGACGTGAAAACAGCCAGGGTCCTATGTTCCATGGAATATTCCGAAGCTATTAAACAGAATAAGGAAGATCTAAATGTGCAGCCAGGGAATGACCTGCAAGATGTATTAGTCAGTGAAAAAAGAGACACCCTCGTAGCCCTCAACCGGGGTTGCAGTCATGTGTAGATGTGACCAGGGCTGAACTGTGCAGTACCAAGACGGCTCACTCACACAGTTGGCAAACTGGTGCTGGCTGTTGGCATGGGCCTCAGTTTCTCACCACGCAGACCTCTCCATAGCTACTTGAGTGTCCTCACAAGATGGCAACCAGTTTCCCCCAGTGCCAGGGATCGGAGCAAACACAAGGAGAAAACTGAAATGTCTTTTATGATCTAGCCTTGGAAGGTCATACTCTAAATTTCCGCAGTATTTTTTTGGTATTACAGGTCAGCTCTCCTGTGTGGGAGGGAATTACACGAGGGCACGAATATCAGACAGTGAAGGTCACCAGTGGCCACCTTGGAGCTGGCTGTGCCTTACATGGGGGTCTCTTGCATTGTCAAGGGGTCATGGCACAGGCCTCGGAGAGATCCTGGCCCTTCGCGGGTGAGTGGCCTGGGGTGAACAACATAACCAGCCACACCATCGTCTTCTTCATCCACCAAATAGAAATAATAGTTGTACCTACTTCTCTGCGTTGTTGTGAATATTAGATGAAATAGGATTACATAAAATGCTTCACATAGAGCCTACAATATTGAAAGTGGCCTGTAATAGTAACTACTATTTTTGTTATTTAAATAGAGTGCCTTCACATTTATCATTTTTCAGATTTGCATTTTTATTTGCTTTCCCTTGATAATTTTTTTGAGGAATAACATGCACACATTAAAGTATATAAGGTACACTTAATTGTATTACTCAATTATATTTTACCATGTATCCTTCCCTATAGCCATAACCCAAATCAAGATATAAAATATTTTCAGCAAACACCTATCCTGAGCCAACCACCGTTCTGACTTCTACAAGTATTGCTCAGTTTTGACTGCTCTTGGGTTTTACAGAAACAGAATCATGTAATATATACTCTTGGATCTGGCTTCTTTCACCCAACATGATGAAAACGTAAAAGTCTGTGTGAGTTGTCCATGGTGTTGCACTTACCAATAGTTTCTTTTTTAATTGCTATGGAGCTTTCTATTGTATGAATATACTACAATTTATTAGTTCACCTGTGGATGGGCATTTGGATTGTTTCCAGACTATTAGGAATAAAGCTGCTATGAATATCACTGTTATTATAGCATCATCACCACAGAATAGGCTAAGAATATGAAATTACCCAGCTGGAAGGTACATGATTGACAGAGAAATAATATAATAGGCAGAAAACAGTAAAATAGTTGTTGCTGCTATTGTTATTATTCTTAAAATTTATTAAGCCTTTTCTGTGGACCAAACATTAGACTATGTGTTTTATATATGTATTTTTTTCTATTTAACCCTCATAGAATCTAGATGCAGGAATGTAATTATCTTCATTTGACAATTGAAGAAAGTGAAGGATGAAATGATTTTATCTCTTAAGATCAAATTGATGATATCCAAAGAGCCAAGATTAAGTTTGCCCATTTGGCTCGAGACGCCTTAAACACTATGCCAGGAGTCAGAGTGCCTGGGCCCAAGTCCTCTCGTCCACTTACAGTGTGACAAGTTCCAGGTAATCTCCCCAAGCCACAGTTCCCTCATCTGAAAACACAGGGTGATCCTACAGTAACCACAGAGAGGGCAAAACATTCATGAGAATAAGACAGAAAATCATTTAGCTCAGTGCCTGGAATATAGTACGTGTTTGATTAATATCACTTTTCTTCCTCCTGAAAAATTTGAAAGAGATGTTTCTTTGAGTTGTATAGAACTTTCAAAAAATCCCAATTCATTCCTTCAGCAAGCACCTAAATTCAAATTTCTTGGAAAACTACAAATTTTCTTCACATTTTGTCTTCCCCAACATCCCTGCATCTCCATTTTAGGAGTAAGAAGAGCCCAGTAGAAAAGAGGGAATTGCTCCTAGTATATCCAAAAACGAAAATCGGATTTTCTCAAGAGACTGTGCTCCTTCTGATACACCCTGGAGGGCTACCAGGAACCCGCCAGGAAAGAAGAGGCTCTATTAGATGCAGACGTCTCCTGAATTCACATGGGGGGGGAGCACAGAGGTGGTGCCCCTGTTTTGTCTATATGTATTATATTTAATACTTCTTTGCTGGCCTTTAGACCCAGAGGGAGCCTGAGCAAACCTGATACAGGAAGTAATTCAGGAAGTTGGCCGACCTTCTCTGAACCCAGAATCCATAAAGAAAAAGACTGAGACATACACATGAAGCATTTCTACATGGCAAAAAAAAAAAAAACCATAACAATGCCAAAGGAAACTTAAAACATATTTTTATTTTATAAAATATATTAATTTCCTTAATATACAGAGAGCTCTACAAATCAATAGATAGAAAAAAATAACCCAGTAAGAAAAAAAAATTCAAAGACATGTATAGCAATTCCCAGGTAAGTAAATATAAATATCTGATAAACATAGAAAAAAATACTCTGACTCACTAATAGTTAATGAATATCAAAGTGACTTTTAGCTATTTTATATCTATCAGGTAAGCAGAGATTTAAAAGGTTAAGACTTCCCAGGGTTGCTCAGGCTATGGACAAACGTACGTTATTAGTGAGAGTATAAAATCTGTACATTCTTTTTTGGAAGGCATTTTGTCGTTAGCTTTTTAAAATGTTAAATATTCGTGTTCTTGCAAAACTACTCATTCTCGTGTGACAAAAAAAATGTCTGGTTGGCCAGGCGCGGTGGCTCACGCCTGTAATCCTAGCACTCTGGGAGGCCGAGGTGGGCGGATCGTTCAAGGTCAGAAGTTTGAAACCAGCCTGAGCAAGAGCGAGACCCCATCTCTACTAAAAATAGAAACAGATTAATTGGACAACTAAAAATACATAGAAAAAAATTAGCCAGGCATGGTGGTGCATGCCTGTAGTCCCAGCTACTTGGGAGGCTGAGGCAGGAGGATCGCTTGAGCCCAGGAGTTTGAGGTTGCTGTGAGCTAGGCTGACACCACGGCACTCTAGCCTGGGCAAGAGAGTGAGACTCTGTCTCAAAAAAAAAAAAAAAAAAAAGTCTGGATGGCATGTGTACATCAAATGCGTAGTATAGGGCTTGGCACAGAGTAGGTCCCAACCAGTGATGGTTTTTATTAATAAGCAGACATGTATAAAGCCAGCACAGTTCTAAGCATTTTACATGTATTCATTCATTTAATTCTCACAAAGAGTTCTTTGAGGCAGATATCATCTTTAGGCCCATTTTATAGATGAGGAAACTGAGGCACAGAGAAGTTAAGTAACTTGAATAAGATCACACAGTAAGCGGCAGGAGCCAGGATCCCATCCCTGACAGTCTGGCTCTAGAGCAGTGCTATCCAGTGGTGGAACGTTGTGCTGTAATGGAAACATTCCATGACTTGTGCTGTCCAGTGTGGTAGCCACTAGCCACGTGGTGTCATTGAGCATGTGAAATATGGCTGGTGTGAATTTTTTTTTTTCTTTGAGACAGAGTCTCACTCTCTTGCCCTGGCTAGAGTGCCGTGGTGTCAGCCTAGCTCACAGCAACCTCAAACTCCTGGGCTCAAGTGATCCTCCTGCATCAGCCTCCCAAGTAGCTGGGACTACAGGCATGCACCACCATGCCTGGCTAATTTTTTCTATATATTTTTAGTTGTCCAATTAATTTCTTTCTGTTTTTAGTAGAGACAGGGTCTCATTCTTGCTCAAGCTGGTTTCGAACTCCTGACATTGAGCGATCCGCCCGCCTCGGCCTCCCAGAGTGCTAGGATTACAGGCGTGAGCCACCGCACCAGGCCTAGAAGAAAGAATTTTATGGCAATCCGAGCTGAATGAGAAGGCAATCAGTTGCCTCTGGAGTGAGTAGTGAGTTCTTGCCATGTTAGCAGCAGCCGTGTTGTAGGCAGGATTCAGGCGTGGGATTCAGGAGGAGTGAGAGGGCAGATGACAGGGAGGGGTCCGATAGTCCATGTCCAAGGTTCAGTCCATTCATGAGACTCTGATCCTAAAAGGCGAATGCAATCCACACTCCTGATCCTGCTAGCATCTCAGATGGGAAACTGTGTCACTGAAATTTTTCACTTCAAGAGCTCGCAAGGGCATCTAGCCCCTCAGAGAAAGGGGAATTAACATTTACTGGGTATTTACTCTGTGCCAAATACGTACCAGGCTTCATTTATGATATTCTAAGCCTTATACCAATATAACGAGGCAGATGTTGTAAATCCCCATTTTGCACTGGAGGAAACTAAGGCTCAGGGAGATTAAGTAATTTATTACAGATTACAAAGGAAGAGGCTCAGATGGGGTTTAAACTTAAACCTACCTGAATCCAAAACCTGGTCCCCTCCTTTTCCAGATGAGAAACCTGAGGCCCAGAGCGGTACAGAGAAGGCCAAGGTCAGGAGGGCCCGGGGCTCTGTCCTACTCCACTCCCATTGCTGGAGTCTTCTCCACATGACCTGTGACAGACAGATAACCATCCATGTCTTCTAGAACATTCCCTGAGGCCTCCCATTTTGTAGCTGAGAAGACTGAGTCCTGGTAGGGCTGGTAATTTGCTCAAGGTCACAAAAAGAGTGAGTGGCAGACTGATGCCTGCAGCCAGGGCTCCTACCTGCCTGTGCTGGGCTGCTACCGCCACCCCCACAGCCCAACCCCCTACCACCCCACAGGAAGGTGCCCAGGAAGAAGGCCTGCCCTTGAAGGTCTCTGGTCTGCTCCAGAGGCTGAACAGAGGCTGCTGTTCTTTCCGATCCGTCGCCTGGGTTGGTACACACCCCCTGAGTGGAGAGCCACCCTGCTGCCAGGCTCAGCACAAGCTGGACTGAGCCTCCCCTGCCTTCAGGAAGCCCCTGGTCTCTAGCAGTACCACACTGCTCCAAATGCAGGACTTTTCTCATCAGAATCCCCAATTAGACCGCAAACTCCTTTAGGGGAGAGCCACGGCCCATTCATCTGTGTGCTCAGTCCCGGGCAGGGCCTGCTGCACGGTAAGCGTCAGTAATGTGTTGTTGAATGGACGGCAACACAAAGGCACAGAGCAGGGCACAGCTGAGCCGACTCGTGGCATTAGCAGCAGTTTTCACTGTCTGTGAAACAGGTATTATGACATCTAACAGGTTCGCTGTGAAATAATGCTCTTCAAGTGTTTGACATGTAATGGGTGCTCCACTCACTGGAAGTTTCCTGAGGGCAGCGTACCCCCAGTTCCTGGCACAAGCATGGCTTTCCAACAGATGCTTGCTAAATGAATGAGTGAATGAATGAATGAATGATTTAACAAATGAATATGAACTGGCTGTGAGATTTTGAGGACATTGTATATACTAGGTGCTCAAAAAGTGTGAGTTCTCTTTCCTCCTCCCAAGGATATGGCATTTGAACTGTGCCTTCAAGAACAGATACTGGAAAGGGTATCAAAGGTCAAAGGAACAGCCCAAACAAAGCCCAGAGGCCAGGAAAGTGCTGGAAGCTTCAGGAAAGGTCCCAGGGAATGGGACCCAGGCCATTATGTGGTCAGTAACTGCGAGAGCAGCCCTGGAGAGCCTGTGTCCTCCCAGTTGTTTTTAAAAGGGGCTGAATTCAAAGGCTTTGCCGGAGCGCCTCAGAGACTAACAAGTTTCCAAAGAGCAGGAGAAGCAGGGATTTAACACTAATGGGCACTGCAGGGTCTGGGACATTTCAGCTGGTAGTCAGGAAATAATTTTTGACATCAAGAGCCATCTGTTGTGCTTTGTGTAAGCCCCTCTGAGGGAAGTGTGTAAGTCCAGGCCTGGCTGGGTTGTTGGATGTTGCAGCAATATATAATATAATAATATAATTGGCAACAAGAGGAGGAACAGTTTCCAGTGGGTGTGAATGCACCCATGGCCACAGGGCCCACTGGGGTGTGAGGAGGGCTGGAGAGGCAGAGCCCAGCTTGACCATGAGACACTGTGACACCCAGACTGGCCACAGGGGACCCTCTGAGGGTAAGTCAGGGCTTGCACCCAGGGCATCATCCACTTGTCAATCACAGAGCAGACAGGAAACAGGAACTCGGGGGCAGGTGCTCAGACTCTGGTCTCATCCTTGAGGAAGAGGATAAGTCCTGGCCACTGGTTTTCAGTAGAAGCCACAGCCCTTAGTGGACCTGGGGCTAATGTAGGATGTATGTATGCCTTGTTAGACGAGAAGTGTCGTGAGAACAGTGGTGGCTCTGTTCATTCCCCACTGTTTCCCAGGGCCTGGCACGTAGTACTTGCCCACCAAAAGATCCAGGGATTATTACTGATTAAGGAAAGTGCCATTTCCTTGGAGGGAGACTGAGGACACAACCCCCTCCCTGCCCACAAGCAGTCTGCAAGACAGGCATCATTATCCCACTTAATTGTCGAGGAAGCAGCCTCAGAAAAATACAATCAAACTCATCATATTTTTGCAGGTGGGGTTGCTTCATGCCTACCCTCCTGCAAGTCCTGACCTAGGGACAGGCTCTGGAAAGGCAGGAGACACTCAAGCTAGTAGAGAGGAAACCAAAGAACTGAGCAATGGGTTGCTGGGAACTGAAGGACAGTGACAGAGTCACACTTAACACAGGACATGGCTGGACAATAATGGTGAAAGTGACAGTAGTGGGCGTGGATTTTTATGAGGATTCTGTCTACAGTGAGGTAGGAGATCTTAGGATGCCTTCTACAAAACCACCGAACTGGCGTCAACTATTATTAACTTCCACATTTATTATCTTATCTAGCAAGAAGTCCTGAGGGAGGGCAGTGCCAGGTGCGTTCATCAAGGTTGTGATCCAGCCTCTTGGCTTCAACTACTACAGTCTCAGGCACTGTGTCCAGATGATTCAATGACCAGGGAACTCCCATACCTCTCCTCATATCAAAGTGGCCCATGGTTCACACTCCCTCAAAAGGAATGGGGCCAGTGTAATTGGCTGGTGAGGATCTACAAACTGAGACTCACACCTGTAGCACGGCCAGATGAACAAAGCCAGGATTCTGTTAGCCAGGGCAGTGGGTGTTGGTAGGCAACCAAGAGTGGCTGCAACAAATGGAAAGTAATATAATTAGTTCTACTCTCCTCCCTCCAGGGCTGTTATGGGATGCAATGAGATAATGGGTGTAAAAGGATTTTCTGAACCATAGAGGGTTCTGCACATTGAATGAGTTGTTATTATCCTTATAGAATAATTATGATTCTATTATAGAATAATAGATGGTACTTGAATGCAATCATCCGTCCTGCTTGTGGTGTGCTTTCTTGCTCATCAGCCCCCCTACACACACACACACCTGTCGTGGAGATAGAAGAATCATCAGCATTTAAAAATAGGCCAGATGCTTCATAGCAGTGAGGTTATGGATGTCAGTGCTCTCTGCAAGACTGTATGCATAGGGGACAGGTTATTGTGGGAAATAACATGGACCTGGGAATCAGACAGTCACGGGTTCCAATCCACCTTCTGCAGCTTCCATGCCATGTAATGTTAGACACATTATTTCATTTCTCTAAGCTTGTTTCTCCATCTGGGAGTAGGAATAATAATCCATCTCCAAAGGTTGCTGTGAGAATTTAAAATACATCAAGCACAGTGCCTGGCACGGAGCAGGTATCACATCAATGGCAGCAAATACTTAGGTAGAGCTTTCATACCTGAACTGTTTAATCCCTGTATAGCCCTGTGAGGTAGGTATATTATTATCCCTTTTCTACAGATAAACTGAGGCCCAAGGAACTTAAAAAACATGGCCAGGTTTGCATAGTGAGTAAGAGGCTTCAGAGTCCATGTTCCAACCATTCTGTTAGGCTGCCCCTCATTGCTGTTACTATTAATGCTATTAATGGCACAAAACCAATTCCACGGCTGCCTCATCATAGGACCTTGGGCTCATTCTGTCACCTTCCAGGCCTCAAGTTCCTTGTGTGTAAACCTGCCATGTGCGCCAGGAGATCTTTGCTCCTTTTAAGCTTCACAGAGAAGTGATTAGGAGTTCAGGGTAGAGTCAACCACCTGGGCCACCTTCTGACTCTCCCCTTACCAGCCGTCCAAGTGACCTCGGCCAGGTTGATGGACCACTGTAAGCCTGAGTCTCCCCATCTCTGAAATGGGGAGAATAAAGAGCAACAGTGGATGCGTGTCTGTCCACAGCATGTACACAGTGTCTGGGGAAGAGAAAGCGCCCGATCGATAGGAGCCGTCATTATCATTGTTGTTATTATCAACAAGTCATCTTTCTCTTCCCCGCAAAACACTTCTCTGAGAGCAAAGGACTCAGTTATTCAGGCAGCAAACCTGAGGGCGATTTCTTCCAGAAAATCATAGACATACAGAATGTGGTTGCTTAACCTTCTATAAACTTCTCTCTCCTCTCATCTGCTAAATGGGGGTAATAAAGAGTAACTCGGAGAGCTGATAGGAAGATTAAGTGGAATAGCCCAAATCAATCTTGCTAGTTTTATTATTGGAGCTCTGAGAGAGCTTAGAAAGCAGTCCATGTAACCATGGTAATTGTCAGCTAAATTTCAGACCCAGAGAAGTTTGGTGGCGCAGACTAGTTGGTCACATGTGCTGCATCTAGGGCCCAGGAGGTGAGGCAGGTCCCGGATTCCATGAGGAGCCTTCATAGGGTCTGACCCTGGCCCCTCTCCCCAGCCGTCTTTCTCCCTCTGCTCCAGACATACTCAACTCCTGGAACTCGTAGTTCCCTGGCTGTCTTATGCTCTTTCCTACCCTTGGGCCTTGCAACATGCCATTCTCTCTGCCTGGGTACCTCTGTGCATGCACAACACACATGTGCATGCCCATGATGCCTCCGTAACCTGGTAAGCTCCTAATTCTTCTTTAGGTTTCACCTTCCTCTAGGAAGGGACCACTGAACCCCAAGCCATGCTCTTTGTGCTTCCCGCTCTCACGGCGTTGTGGGGTAATTCCATACTCTGGGTTTGCTCAGGCCAATAAACTGGGAACTTCTCACAGGCAGGTGGGGGACCCAATCTGATTACCCTCTATAAATGCCATTGGGGCGCTGGTTGGAGGGCCCCATTGGGATCACTGAGAGCTGAGTGGGCAGGATCTAGGTGGCAGGACACTCCAGAAGGATACTTGGCCTTCTTCCCCAAGCGGCTGTCATTCCCTTTTTCTGTCTAGCCCAGGGCCCTGTGACAGATCACACAGAACCAGCCACCCCTCCCAGCCTCACAGACCACTGGATTCCGTGGGCTTGGCATCCAGGAACATCCTAAATGGATTTCCTGCCCTGCAGGCATCTCTTTCTTCCTTCATTTCCTAACCTCTCAGAGGCAAATGCAGCCCACGTGCACTGGCATTAAAGTCACAGGATGCTGCTGCTCTGGATCTGCCCAAGAAATGCCAGGAAGCTTTACACACAAGCTTCATCCGATGCCCTTCCCTCTAGTAAGTGAGAATTCCTGTTTGCTAGCAGCAACCAGAACCTGCTGTCTGAGGAGTAAGGCTAGATCTGAACTTCTAGGCTTGGGATGGTGAATGCTACTAACTGCCAAGGTTATGGCATGAACTCTTCCCTCTCCAGATGAGCTTTTTTGGTTAAAAGAAACAAAAACAGTCAAACTTTTATTATTATTATTTTTAATCCAGTTCCCTCAATCAGGGTGATGAGCCTTCCCGGCAAGCGTCGAGCATGGGGCCTTTTTTGTTCGCTAGTTGTGTCGATTCCTGGCTCCATTCTGGAGCCCCACCACAATGCCACCGATCTTGGTGTTGGTGCAGCAAAGGGGTAGGTAGAGAGTCTATCCACGTGGGTTCATTCCTGTGTCTCCTCTTATGAGCTGACTGACTTGTCTTTCTGGGGCTCATTTTCTTTATCAGTAAAATGAGAACAATAATACCTGTCTTGTAGAGGTGCTACAAGGACTAAATGTGATATATGCAAAACTCCTTTTATATAAATGACCACCTGCTGAGGACAGCCCATGCTGGCAAGACAAGGTGGTAGGCAGACAGAATATGGGCTCTGGAGTCAGACGGGGATTTGCAATTGACTACCTATTTGTCGATCTTGAGCAAGTCACTTGGCCTCCCTGTGCCTCAACTTGTTCATATGTAAATGGGGTCTTCTATCCTGAAAGCTCCCCAGGACAGTGTTGTGAGTTGAATTATATCCCCCTGCAAAAAGATATGTTGAGGTTCTAACCCCTAGTACCGCAGAATGTGCCCTTATGTGGAAATAGGGTTGCAGATCTAATTATTTAAGATGAAGTCGTACTAGAGTAGGGTGGACTGCTACTCCAGTATGGCTGGTGTCCCTATAGGAAGGCAGCCGTGCGAAGACCCAGAGATACGGGCAGAACACTGTGTGACTGCAAAGTCAGAGATTGGAGTTAGCCACCTGCAAGTCAAGGAATGCCAAAGATGACAGTAACCTATCAAAATCTAGGACGAGGCAAGGAAGGATCCCCCTACAGGTCTCAGAGGGAGTGTTAGCCCTGCCAACATCTTGATTTTTGGACTTCTAGCCTCCAGAATTGGGAGCCAATGAGTTTCTATTATTTACTAAATTTCAAGTAGTATTTATTGAGTGAGAGAATGGTACTTGTGGAAGTCATGTTGGAAAGCACGTGCAAAGTGCTTAGTACAGTGCCTGACACACACAAACGTGTTTGGCAAATGTTTATTCCTTTCCCTTTTCTTATCTCAAAGGCTTCCTTCTGAACAGAGTGTCATTTAAGATAAAAAGCAAGTCTGTTTTTCTTCTCACTTGGGCCTAAAGCCTCCTCAAGGGCCCTTTTGCTTTGAGAACCTCCCTTTGGGGACGTTCACAGCCCAGGTGGGACCCGGTCACTCGGGCGGATTTGGCAGCCATTTCTCTCTACCTGTCCGCTCTCCCCCCAATGACTTTCTTTGGTTTTTGAGATTTCCTGGAGTGAAATATTAGAGGAATTTCTAGAATGCTTGGCCCTTGTTATGTTTGTGCTTTCCCAAAAACATTGTCATGCATCTTTATAGAAATCGACTGGGAGGAAGAGGCCTTGGCACAGTGAGCGAGCTCTGGGAAAGCTGTTTCCAATCAGGGCACTTACTTGGGAAAAGCTGTTTGGGGAGAATGTCTCTCACTATCTGCTTATATTTATACAGCACAGCTTTCTGTTATTTTTAAAAACTTTTTATAGAAATATAACAGATATTCAAAAACTCCACATATGATAAGTACACAGCCCTGGCTTTATTTTCTCGACTTTGCTTTCTCCCCCTGTTTAGTTTTTGCCTGGTTCATTGGTTACACTAATCCCTGACTCCCACTCTAAGAGGCTGTGAAAGACACAGGGGGCTCTGGGAGGAACTCTAGGTGGGGCCCGGGGGGCCTGGGTTGGAGCCCCAGCTCCGCGCCTCACTAGCTCTATGGCTTGTAGCAAGTGGCTCAACTCGGAACAATATTGTCCTCTTCCTGAGGCTGATACATGATCAAGGAAGTAAACCCATGAATTTGCAAATGTACCTTCTCATGTTGATTACTGTTACTTACTCAGGTTGTTTTAGTGGGAAGAATGTGGGCTTAGGGTCCAACAGAACAAGGTCCAGAGCCTAGCCCAGCACCCGCCAGCTGGGTGACCATGAGCAGGCTCTATTTGAACCTCCAATTCTGCATTTGTCAGCTAGAGAGATCCTTTCAAGGGGTATGAGGATTGATTGAGATGATTTATGTAAAGGACCTTCTACATGCTGGACACATAGTAGGTGCTCAGTTAATATCCGTACCCTCCCTGCCCTCCTGCAGCTGACTCTTTTCCATCATTCTTCCAGCATCTGAGTAGAAGGAGGTTTGACAGTCAGGTTGTGCTCCTCCTTGGCCTGGGGCCTGGAATTTTGCTGCAGTGTAAATTGAGTGGGGGAGGCAGGAAATATTTTATATATAAGTATATGTATGTATGTGTATGTATGTATGTCTCTCCCCAGAAGTAACAAAAGACTTTAAACAGCTATGTGGAAGCACTTTCTCAATCAAATCTCAGTGCAAAAGCATACAGCCCGAGCCTCCCTGCTGAAAAAAGTGCTCTGTGACCACAGATTGTCCAAGGCCTGCTGTAAATTTCAGTGGCTCCTTGGTCACGCTGGCAGATTTTGACAGTCAGAGATAATCCAGCTTGCTCTGTGCTTTCCCTCTCCCCCACATCCCAGGAAAAGTGGCCTCTCTGTGTGGCCCAATTTGAGGCTCCAGAGGCTTAGAGGGACGGTCTTAAACTCCTTTGGAGGCAATTCCTGGGCAAGGTTAAAACCTGTGAGAAACCTGGAGTTGTAGCTGACACTTGGGGCTCAGCTGGGCTGGCGTTCGCTCCCTGCCTTCTGCCCCAACACCTCCCACACAGCCCCTGTCCTGCGCTGGCACCCCGCCTCTCTCACGTCACAGCAACGCATTTCCGGTCCCCTTCACTCAGGAGGCTGGGTGCCCCTCCAGGGGAAGAGCTGGCCTCGGCTATGTCCCCAGTGACCCATCAGGGCCTTGCACAGAGGCTGCCCGGGTGTGGGGCTGGGGTTGGTAATGAGAGTGAGACAGGGAGAGCTACCACTGTTGAGCACCTGCTGTATGCCAGGCCCATGCTAGGCCCCAGACATGCGTGCTCTTCTGTCTCTACTCTTCACAGGACCCCCTGTAAAGTAGGCCTAGATCCTCAGAATCCCAGGCTCCAAAAGATGAAGCAACCTGCCTGAAATCACAATAATCAGTCTTACATGTGGATCTCACTTGCTCCCTCTCCCCTGGGTTGGAGCCCCACTTAGCCCCTTACCAGTTGCGTGTCCCAACACAAGTCACACCACCCCTCCTAGCCTCAGTTTCTCTATCTGTAAAATAGGGGTGATAGCCATTACCCCACATGGATGTGGTAAGGAGTCAAATGCGATTACGGATGTGAAAACCCTGAGTAAGCTACAGAGTAAATACTATTCACATGTAAGTGTGGTTTGTATTAGGAGCTCAATGAGTTAAAATAGATCCTAATATGTAGTGAGCCTCACCATATGTCAAATTACCGTGTGGGCTGTGGATATATGGGGATGAATAAGACCAGTCCCCACCCTCCAAGAACTCACAGTAAGAACACACAGAAATATTGATCTTTAGTTTAGTATTTGCACATCTGTAACCTGGCTGCTGGCAACATCTCAAGGCTCATTTCCTAGCACTCACCTGCTTGTTAAGCTCCTCCAGCCCTGTCAGCTTCCCTGCTGTCCCTCAAACGAACTTGGTCCTGCTGCAGGGACCTTGCAATTGTAGCCAAAGAGTGGAAACAACCCAAGTTTGAATCAACTCAAGTTTGAGTCAGGCCAAATTTGATAAATGGATAAACAAAATGAAATATATCCATACAAAACAATGTTATCCGGCTAGCTCTTCCCCAGAAGTTTGCTTGGCTCACTCCTTCACTCCATGTCTCTGCTTAAGTGTCACCTCCTCAGAGAAGCCTTCCCTGACCCCCTATTGCAAATAGCACGCCCAACCCACCACTCCTAGCTCCGTACCAATTTGACTTTTCTTTGGAGCATGTATTACCACTCGCTCTTGTTCTATACAGGTATTTGCTTACTTGCTTGTAGATTTTCTCCTCCACCAGACTGTAAGCTTCGGGGGGCAAGGCTTTGTCGTCTTTGCCTATCATTGATGCTTAGAACAGCGCCTGATGGCATAACCACAAAACAAATACATAAGGGGAAAAATCAATGTCTACAACTCAGTAATAAAAAGATGGCTCAGTTAAAAACTGGGCAAAGGACCTGAATAGACATTTTTTCCAAAGAAGATATACAAATGGCCAATAAGAACGTGAAAAGATACATAACATTAGCCATCGAGGTAATGCAAACCAAACCTCAGTGAGACATCGCTCAGGAGAATGACTGTTACCAAAAAGTCAGATAATAACAAGCTTTGGCGAGGATGTGGAGAAAATGGAACCATCATACACCGCTGATGGGGATGTAAAATGATACAGCCATTTTGGAAAACAATCTGGCCATTCCTTAAAAGGTTAAACACAGAGATACTATACAACTCAGCAATTCCACTCCTAGGGCATTACCCAAGAGAAACAAAAATACACTCCCACACAAAAACTTGTGCGCAAATGGCTACACCGGCATTATTGATAGTAAGCAAAGAGTGGAAACGACCCAAGTTCGAATCAACTCAAGTTTGATAAAAGGATAAACAAAATGTAGTGTATCCATATAAAACAATGTTATCTGGTAATAAAATGAAATGAAGTCTTAATCCTTGCTTCAACATGGATGAACCTTGAAAACATTTTGCTAAATGAAAGAAGCCAGGCACAAAAGAGCACATACTGTATGATTCCGTTTTTATGAAGTATTCAGAATAGACGAATCCCTAGAGACAGAAAGTAGCTTAGTGATTGTCTGAGGCTTCAGAGGTTTGGAGGGCACAGGGAAGAGCCTGCTAAGGAGTGTGGAGTTTCTTTTTAGGATCATGAATATGTTGTAAAATTAATTATGGTGATGGTTGCACTACTCTGTCAATAAACGAAAAACCATTGAATTGTACATTTTAAATGGGTGACTCATATGGTATGTAAATTATATCTCAATAAAGCTGATATTACCAAAAAAATCAGTGAATGTCCTCATTGAATATGCCTGTGTCAAACAAGCAGACTAGCTGGAAGGCCTCCGTGTGTGAAGACCAGAGACCTGCTGCTCCAGGGGTCGAGCTTCCCCAAGCAGGCAGGTGAAAGCAGAGCTCCGTTCCCAGCAAATGCTTAAAAAAAAAAAAAAAAAAAAAAAAGTAAGTCCCTGAGAAACCTGTGAGGTTTCTGGAGAGCCGGAGATCAAATGACCTGAGCCTGAGAAATTTACTGCGTCCTATTTTCCAAAAGCCATTTTCCCAGCATAAGTCACAGAGACAGATGGCCTGGGACTTGCTCCTGAAAATAACCACTGTCGAGGAGAGTTGACTTAGTGGGAGCTGCCGGGGCCAGGGGAGTGAGACCCACCAGATTTAATAGGCTGGAAAAGACCCGGCAGGCTGCGGTTCTGTCAAGCTCATTCTGTTAGGGACCCGAGGCAGAAGCTGTCGTCTTGGCTGACTTCTCTGTGTGTGTGTGTTTTCTCCTTTTTAAAGTAACGTTTATTGGGCTAGTCATGGTGGCTCACGCCTGTAATCCCAGCCTTTTGGAAGGCTGAGATGGGAGGATCGCTAGATGCTAGAAGTTAGAGACCAGCCTAGGCAGCATAGTGAGATTCCCATCTCTACAAAAAAAATAAATAAATAAAAGAATTAGCCAGGCTTGGTGGCAGTTACTCAGGAGGCTGAGGCAGGAGGATCACTTGAGCCCAGGAGTTTGAGGCTGCAGTAGGCTATGATCACACCACTGCACCCCAGCCTGGGTGACAGAGTGAGACCCTGTCTCTAAAAAAAATAAATAAATAGTAACATTTTTTTAAATCTCATCATCTTTGTTACTTGAAAAAATTTGAAAACATAGAAAAATATAAAGAAAATAATTATGATTCTACTGCCCTAAGGTAGCTGGTATTAACATTTTTGTACATATTCCACATGTATACATATTTAAACAGCAGAATTACTTTTAATACAGTTTCGCATCATGGTTTTTTTTTTTTTTATATCCTATTTCCCATGTCACTAAACATTTTTACAAACATGGCTTATAAATGTCTGTTTGGTATTAGAATTGTGTTGATGTACCTTAATTTACATAATAAGGCATTTACTTTTCAACATTAAGGATGCTTTTCTTTTTTAAATTTTTACTTTTTACTATTACAAATGATGTGGTGATGAATGTCCTTACAAGTAAATCTTTTGAAAAGTCACAATAATTTTGGGAGTAAATTCATAGAAGTGTAGTTGCTCAGTTAAAAAGTTTTCATGTTTTTAAAATCAGTTTATATCAAATTAAACTACTAATATTAATACATAAAATCTTATTTGTATTTAAAACCAACATCTCTTTTACCACCTACTAGGTGCCAGATATTTTCACGTTTATTATTTCATTTTCTCATGCAGTTTTTAAAAAACAATCTCTAAAAGTATAAAAAGAACTTGGCATGTACCTGTAGTCCCAGCTGCTTGGGAGGCTGAGGCAAGAGGATCACTTGAGCTTGGGAGTTTGAGGCTGAAGTGAGCTATGATTAGGTCTGTGAATAGCCACCACAGGGCAATATAGCAAGACCCCGTCTCTAAAATAAATTTTAAAAAGAAATAAATAAAAAGAACTGTATATGTCCATTATAGAAAATTTTGAAGGTGTAAAAGCATATTCAAAAATTTAATTGCCCATAACAGTGATAACAATCATTTTTTTAACCAATCATTTTTCCTACGCATTTTACAAATGCATTCATTCCATAGACAAGTACTATGCTGGAAGAATCTGACTTTCCATTGTAACTCAAGTCATTTATAGCCTGTGTGTTTTCCATAGTCTCCTTGAATCCTCAGAAACCTCTCAAGGTGGTGACTGTTGTTACTCCAATTCTGTAGAAGGTTGGACCGTAAAAGAACCTTAGCGAGTATCAGTCCAACAGAGACAGGAATTGCCCATGAGCTTGCAGCACTTAGTTGTCCCGTACCCAGATCACTTGTCCCCTGTTCCATTGCCACAGACTATTGCCTCTGATGTGGAACTGAACCTGTACTTACTGCCCTAAAACAGAGTAGCCATATAATTCATTATCTGAATCAAGACATTTTTACAGTAAACAGGGGCACTATGATTAATCAATGCAAGACAATAGATGTAAATTGGGGCTGTCACTGACAAACCAGAATATATGGTCACTCTAGATTTTCAGATTTCCAGCTTTTTAAAATGCTTTGCAGAAGTGAATTCCAATCCATTTCAGATAACTAAGGGAACCAGGTCTGCAACCCTTTACTGAGCTGAGATCCTGAGCCAGGCCAGAGCATGGTCCCTGTTTTGCAGGATAGTCTATTCAAGTAGTAGATGAGAACATAACTCACTGGAATAAAAAGCAGGGCACAAAACCACTGCACTAGAGCCCCCAGACCTTTACACCAGAAGGACACCTCAGTTTTCCTCAATGCCCTACCCTCTGCTCAGAACTGAGTATGGTTTTACTTATTCAACGAAGCAACTGGATGCCCTTATGTTGGTGCATGAGAAGAGAAGGAATGAATTTGGTTTTTAGGTGGAGAGACTAAAGTGTTTCTAGAAAGGAGACAGGGAAGATGAATCCATCAGGGCAGTGTGCCACTGAGATGAGGTACCTGTGCAGGTCTGAGGATTTGGGGATTTTGCTTTGTTTTCTTTCTAGTAATGGGTGTGTACTGGGCTAAGCATTTTAAATACAGGCTTCTAAATTACAGGCCTGCCAGTTAAAAGGTTATTAGGAAGCTCTTCAAATAATCCAGGGAATTGCCTGGGAAGAAAGTGCCTTCCCTGCAGCCCACAAGCTAGTGCTCATGTTTTGCAGTCGGGGACTCGCACTTGCCCATTGTAGAAGCATAAACACACCGTGACATTCCCTACCATAGCCTAGATGGGATCTTAACAGAGATCGGCAGGATTCTTGGGCGTTTAGGTGGATTTCTCAGGACTGCTGAGCAAAGGATAAGAAATATGCTTTTTGTTCATTGTCTGTCTTTGACAAAGTAATAAACTTGCCCGTCAGCTAACCCTTCACACTTCCAGTCTCATAGTATATTCCAAAGACACACTAACAATCTAGAATGCCAGAACTGGCTTGCTCTAGTTATAGGTTAGATTTCAAATGCAAAGGAAAGCTACCATCAATTCACACAAAGGTGTGAGTAACTGAAGTTGTTCTTTCTGCAGATCTCAGGATTCCCTTGTCCTGTGTCCTCTTTATATATTACAGCTGTCTCTCCAACACTTTCCCTCTCTCTTGACATCATCCAATAACACATATTGGTAAAAAATATCATTGGCAGAATTGCAGGTCTCTCGTTGTTTCTCTCCCAAAACTACCATATTCTCTTTCTGGCAGAGAGAGCCGATACTGGTTGAGCCTTTACCATGAGCAAGCAAGACTGCTGGCCTTCTTTTGAGTATGATACCATCAATCTCTCAGCAACTCTTTGCAGTGGGTGTTATCACTCCCGTTTTCAAAGGAGAATACTGAGACTGAGGGAAGTGATGTGACTTATCCAAGGTCACAGAGCCAGCAGTGAAAGTAGGCTTTGATCCCTGGCTGCCTAATCGGAAGTTCATGGTCTTTCCACTTTAGCTGTGTTTCCCTGATGGACAGGCCTCTCCCCTTCCCTACACCTACTGGAAAATCCAAACCAGAGCTGATAAATTTCATTCTCACCACTCAGTGGCAACTGCAGTTACGGGTTCTCCCCTGGGTCCTATAACCACAGATAAATTACTTCTCTAAGCCTCCATTTCCCCACCTGGATAATGGGGATGAATTTTCCTACCCATAGTGTTGTGAGGAAAAGTTCCAGGAAAGCAACTAGCCCAGTTCCTGGCCTCCAGGAGGAGCTCCACACGTTTCACCTGCCTCTGCCCCCACCAAACAGGTGTCTGCACTCCCTCACTTTATTTCCTTCCTTCTCCATCCTCATCTACTCTAAGCCAGAGCTGGGCTCACCAGGATCTCCTCTCTAGGAACTTGGAGGTTCCCCTCCATCCTTCCCTGGCCCCCTTGGTTGCTGGGGTGGGGTGTGAGGAGGTTCGCTCCAATCATCCCATGTCAGCTTACCATAGACACAGTGTAAAAGCATCTGCAAAACCAGGTCCCTTTCATATGATAACCAGGGTACTTGGGAAGGCACGCCTAGACCCCAGGCCCGTGGAATCAGGCATCCTTATTTGTCTACATGAAAATGCATCGGGGCCCCACCCAAAAGGCGAGCCCAGGTCATCTGGATTGTCAACATCCTGGCTGAGCTGAGCCAATTAGAGAGGAGATCTAGGTGACTGAGCAGCTACCTTACATTTCAAGAGCAGATTCTTGTGAAGCACAGACTTGGTCTTGTCACTTTCCTGCTTTTAAAAACTTTCATGGCTCCCCAGTTAAGGTCTGATTTCCTTTCCCTAGTGCTTGGGACCTAAGCCCACTGTTCATTTCTCACTATTGTCCCCTTTCTCACCACTCTCTTGACATAGATCTTCTGTCCCATAATCAAGGTATTCTCCTTCCTTCCTACCTTCTTTCCAGGAGGTAAGGGGGCAGCTGAGTGGACAGAGGGCTTGAGACCAGGTGAAAGATGTGGGCCTCAGCCTGGTATTCCTCCGTCTGCCACGGATGCTCCCGCCCCCATCTGTTCCCATTGAAACTCCACATGGTACCATAAGTCCTTTCTCAGTTCCTCCAGTGGGATGAGCCCCCAGCCCCTTGCACTGGGCTGTCGTTCTGTTCTGGCGAGTCTCACCTCTGCCTTGCTTAGAGCTCCATGTGCATTCCCCCTCCCCTCCCACCAGCTCCTTTGTGGGAGAGGCTGTGCCTCTCAGTTGTCTCTCCCTCACCTTCTAGCCCAATCGGTGGGTGTTCAGGAAATGTTTGAGAAATGAAACAGTGTTCACCATGCTTTTGTGATCATATGCTGCTTTTATAAAAAAGAAAAGATAAAGCTAGTGCCCCTTCACTTTCTATGTACATACTTATGCATAGCAACATCTAACGTTTATTAGGTGTTTATTGGCTGCCACACGCTGTTCTCAACATGTTACTTATTTTAACTTCTTTCAGAGCAACCCAGAAAAGAGTAGGATCTCTTTCTACCTCCACTGTAAAGATAAAGAAATTGAGGTACAAAGGGTGAGGTATTTGCCCAAGCTCACTGAGCTAGCAGGTAGTGGAACTGGATTCCAAATGCAGGCAGTATGGCTCCAGAGCCCATATCCTCAATCCAACCCCACCGTTCTCCTATACATGCTGAATTGGTACAGCAGCGCATTTTCATATATGTGTATCAAGCACTCATGTGTTTTGTACATGTAGAAACATACTAAATAGAAATTTGAAAAGTGAGTTAAAAAATAAATATTTTCTAATAATTATCTTGCATCCTAGGAAATTGATCTGGGCACCCTACCTTGGAGACCACTTAAATTCAAAATTGCCAATGAATAAGAGAAAGGAAATTAACGTATTTCCAATAACATCTGTACCTCACAGGCACTTCTTGCACTTACTAAGGGCCTGGCACCTTGTGCGGAGTTCCGTGTGTTAGTTATGAGTGTTCAGAGCAAACTTGAGGCCCAAGGGGAGTCCGGGTGATTGGATGGAAGGAAGAAGAGGCAGGCACCAGGCCTGGGAGAGTGGGGCCTGTTCTCACCCAGGGTCTCTGAAGTTTGTGATGGAACAATTTACTTAGTTCTGGAACTGTTTATTTCATGAAGCTTGACAGATTTACTCAGGAAGAGGCTGTAACAAGCACCCTGGAACAACATATCATGTTTCTTAATTTTTGTCTGAAATTCTAATAGTTTAGCATGGCATGGGACTGGTTATCTCAAGCTCATCAGAAGCTCTGATTAGAGATTACACAATGTCTCTGGTTAATAAAAGATGAGGAAATGAATGTGTATTTGTTTAATACATGTGGCCTGGTAGAAAAAAATCTTTCCAAAACTGGTATGGCAGGGCAAGGGCAGTCATGAATGGGGTTCTTGGTGGAATGGTTTTGTTAACTTTAAGAAACATTTGGAGAGCACTGACCATGGGCTCCTACGTGTTCATGCATATTGTGTGCTTGCATACAGTATCTATAGTTGTCACAGCAACTATTTAAAGGCAGAGGGTGGGGGCAGACAACTTACAGATGAGGAACTGGAAATAACTTGCCTAAAATCATGCCACTAATAATAGGAGGCTATACTGTGATGCAAACCCCAATCTTGTTAAACTCTGAAGCTCATTCCAAGAATGTGTGGTACCCCAAGTATGTACTGTATACTTTCATGTGTGAGACAGATTCAGGTAACTGCAAATAAAGCAGGGAAAATGTGATAACAGAACTGAAGACAAGATTAATTCAGAGAAAGGAATGTCCAGCCCTCTAGCATTGAGTGGTCAGTGGTGTCAGGGAAGGCTCTGACGGTGAATTGGGAATACTGGTTTGGAAGGGTGTAAGGTGACTCATACGCCAGATTTTCAGGTAAAAAAAACCCAAAACAAAGGGAGAAGCCATCCAGAGGTTGTACCTTGGTCACTGGCCCTGTCTGTCTCAGTTTTTCTTACTGGAGCAAGAGTGAGACCCTGTCTCTACTAAAAATAGAAAAATTAGCTGGGCGTGGTGGTGCACACCTATAGTCCCAGCTGCTCTGGAGGCTGAGGCAGGAGAATCGCTTGAGCCCAGGAGTTTGTGGTTACTGTGAGCTAGGCTGACGCCACAACACCCTAGCCCAGGCAACAGAGTGAGACCCCAGTCTCAAAAAAAAAAAAAAATCAATCAAACGGCATACATAGCAACTCTATAACATGCAGTTAGGCTCAGGGGTTGCCTTTAAGAGTCATGGAATCTGTAAAATCCTGCAGGGTTTGGTGACTGTGAACTGAGTGGGCTGTTCTTGTGTGGATAGACCACAGAAAGGTTTCCTCCCCCTGCCCCAACAATCAGCAGCTCTCTGTGCCACCTCCCCCCTCCCCCCCCCGGAGCTCTGCCAGATCTTAAGATGGCACGTCTGGGCTGCATTATGTATACTAAGGTTCAGTGTCTTTGAAAAGCTGGGTGGATATGATTATGTTATAAACCTCCTATCAATCAAGGTGGGAGAAAATAAGCAGCCCTTGCTGTCAGTGAATGCGTTGTCTTGTACTGTATACTTTGATATGTATGTGCTTATGTTCCCTGTCTCATAGACGATGTACTGCACATGTTGAAAGGTCAGCCACAGATAAGACTGCAAACTGCCTGAGCTCAGAGTTCTTGTCCCAGGCCGTCACCTCCTCCTTCTGAAGAGTTGGAAGTTTGCTCATAGCACTATAGAAAGCTGGTATTTTAGAACCATGACATGATAGAAACTTACAGTCAGACTGACTTACAGCATCTTGGAACTCACAGAATGTTAGTGTCCTAGAATATAGAATGTTCTCATCTTCGACTGTTAGAATTTAAGGATCCTAGTATGTTAGAACCCTGGAATCAATTATTCAGCAAATACTTCTTTAGTGCCTACTATGTGCCGGGCACTCTGCTAGATTCTGGGGATAAAAATATGAACAAACCTTTTAAGGTTCTTGCTTTCAAGGAGTTTGTCAAGAACATAAGAATTTAAGAATCATAAAATGTGAGATTCTTAGGCAATGAAAACATTGATGTATTGAAATCCTAGAATGCCAGAGGTGGAAGGAATCCTTGGATCATTCTCTGCAGCTCTCTCCACCTAGATAGAGCCTGTTCCAGGCATGTGGGATTGAAATCTCACTGATGAGAACGTCATCTCAGTTGGCCGACATCATCGAATGGCCAGCCCGTAGGGACTCGGTGGTCACCCAATCCTGGCTGCTTATTTGACCAGGGAGGCCACTGAGGCTTAGAGAGGGGCAGCTGTTTGACAGTTAACACAGCCCCGTCAGGACTAGACCCCAGGATGTCAGGCATCTCTCAAAGAACAGGCAGAACAGGGAAGGCTTCCCGCGTGTGTCCAAGGGGCCCTCTTGGCCAGCCGTGCAGGCTTCCGCACCCACGGAGACCCAGGCTCTTCAGAAGGAGTTTGCACCAACTTTGCCTGTGGAGGCATCAGCCCCACCCCTGGCCACGTGTGCAGTAGATCGCCAGTGTTGGGAACCCCCCTCCCTTGTTGATGCGTGTTTTATTTTGCTCCCTCCCCCTCCCTGTGTGCCTGAAAATCAATTTTCATTATTTTTTTCTGTCTGTGTTTGTCTTTGTGGTTCGCAGGTGCTCCCTTGCATTGTTCATCCGCTTCATCAACCCCTATTGAGCAGTCCCCCTCCCCGCCCCCCTCCCCTCCGGCCAATGAGAGCCAGAGGCGGTTGCTAGGCAACGGTGTGGCCCAGCCAACCCCGGACTCAGACTCTGAGGAAGAGTTTGTCCCTAATTCATTCTTAGTTAAAAGTGGCTCCGCCAGCCTGGGGGTCGCGGCGAATGGTAAGTCCCTCTCTCTTCCTACTTTGGCGGGTTTGTTTTGTTAATTTCCTTTCATCGGTGGTGCCTGCTCCGGCCTCTTGCAGGGGCGGAGGGGCCTGGGGCGTGGTGGGCTCGCTGGGGTGTCTGGGGCGGTGCCGCTGGGGTGTCGGGGGTTGGGGACCTGCTGCTGTCCCCACCCCCGGGACAGACATCAGGTAGGCAGATGCACGGAGGCACACAGACACCACTGCGAGACAGTAACATCAGGTAGAAAGGAGACAGGTAAAGGTACAGAGGCAAAGATTGACACAGAAAGGAAAAAAAGTAAAGACTAGACAGAACTGACTGGATTACTTTGTGCCGGGGACTGTGCCAGGCACAGTGGCTTGTTCCTCCTTTGGCTCCTCCTCACAACCCTGCCTAGGAGACCCGGTATCATGCTGTCCCCACTCGCACTGAGAAAGAGAGTTTTACCTGAAGCCCAGCGCTGGCGTTCAAAGTTTTCACTTTCACGCAGCCTGCAGAGGGCCCTGAAGTCCCGGGCAGCCGCAGGGCTGAGCGCCGGCTGCACACAGAGCCACTGGTATAAGCACGTACCTGCCCATGACGAGCTGTTTTTCTAAGCTCTGCCCTGGCTTTCTTAAGGAGGAGGTGTGGGGGCATGGAGGGGGAGAGCTCCAGGCTAGCCAGCTTTTTGCCCCTGATCAGGCGCTGTTAGACCTGAGCCAAGGTCTTGCCCTCTCTGTGTCCGGCAGAGGCCAGTCCACTTCTTCACAGTGAATCCCTGCTAGGGATTCAAACCTCTAAGAGGTGAGAGATGGTGCACATTAGGTAACCTGGGGTCACGCTAACATTCTCAAGATTTCCCGATGCAAGGAGAAGAGGAAAGGAAATGACCTGGTTTTCCCACAAATAACACTGTAGGTATGTTGTATGTTGATTTGGCAAACATTTGTTTCTAAGTGCCTGAGTGGTGTTAAATTCCAGGCCAGATTCTGAAAAAGGAGGCAGAGATTCAAAGAGGTATAAGATAGAGTCCCCAGGTTTTAGAATCAGACAGCTTTGAGTTAAATATGAACTTTATTGCATTGGGACTTCGGACAAGTCACGCTGCCTCTCCAAGCTTGTTTCAAGTGTAAAGTGGGCAATACAGTACCCACCTCATGATGAGTGCCCATCACAGTGCCTGGGACAGAGGAGTTTAGTAAATGTTACTCATTGCCCTAGTCACCTCCATCTCCCTCGAGGATTTACAGAGAGCCTGTGTGCGAAATCTCCCAGCACATGGCCTGGCACTTAGGAATGCTCCAGGAAATGTCTGATGCCTTCTTTCTTCTTGGGATTAGAACATTACAGGCCAAGGTGGTAAGGGAGGTAGGAACCTCATGTGTTGGGTGACAAAGGAGGGAGCCTCTACTCCGCCCGAGAGAATTAGGAAATGCCTCCTGGAGGAAGTGCTCGCTGGATCTGAAAGAATAGGGTGTGCCAGGAAAGATTATTACCAAAGGGATTAATAGCCCTTACTGCCTGTTCTGGGCAGAGGGAAAACCTGGACAAAGAACCTGAGGTGGGAAGATGGGAAGGCTGCCCCAGCTCTTTTAAACCTAGAAACCTGGGCAGTAATAGGCATTAGCCTTGGACAGGTATGAAAGGCCACATGCTGAAAGTCACCTGAGCTCCTCTAGGTACTGGGCTGAGCCCCACCCCAACCAAATGACAAAGAAGGATGGTCATTACCCACTCTCCTTCCCTAGCCAGGACCTCTCCCAGCCTCTGCTCTCTTTGAAAATCAGAGAGATCTTTGGCCTCTCTTCTGAGATGGTTCTCTTCTGACAGGATTTTAGGCCCTGCATTCGCTAAGACCAAAACCCAAACTGTCCTCCAGGGCCTTTTCCGTCTCTACTCCCTGAGGGTGGGGTTGTCCCTATGGTGGTTCAGTGTCACTCCTCCTCTATACCTTTTAGCTGCCCATGTTTCAAATGATGCACAGAGATAGGAACCCTGGGCTGAGAGTGAGGAGACCTGGGTTCCAGGCCCAGCTTTGCGGCTCCCTGGCAATTTGTCCTTGGCAAATCACTGTCTCTCTCTAGGCCTCAGTTTCCCCATCTTTCCAATCAGTGATGGAGCAGTCTCTAAGGTATTCTGATTTTATGAGTGTAATGTGGTGCTCATAGAGTTGTCCTTGCAAGTAGCTTCTTAAGCTTATTGGGGGAGGGAAAAAAAATATATATATGGTCTTTGTTCATTTCTGAGTAAATCTTGCAAGTAAAAGAGAAGGCAAGAGATTAAAATTTTTAATCTCTCCCTTTGCTAATTAACTGAACAAGGGCAATCACTTTGCTGCAAATTCTGGAGTAAATTGATGGCATTATTGCATTATTGATGTGCAGGGAAGATGGAGAACTTTGGCCTACAGCTGTCTGCTCAGTTCTGCTTCTCTGTGCTCCTGCTCCCCAGGGGACCCTGAGACATTTTGGATTCCTTCCCCGAGGCCTTGCTCTGAGTATCACTCTAAATATCATTAGTAAACATGGCCCAAGTCTGAAGGAAGCGTCTGGGTCCTTACTGGTCTACTGTTCTGGGGTTGGAGTCATGAGAGAGCCCAGTGTCTCACCCATGGCAGACCCTGCCTGCCACCTTCCTGTCCCCTGAAACCCCAAACTGAAGATTTTCTAATAGCCAAAGGACCTGTTGATACTGGCAGGGACCTAGTACTAGTGAGTGAAGAGGACATAACCCGGCTGTGTAATGGACCCAACAAATGTTTTTAGGATTTTGTTTGACCATTTTTACAGGAAAAAATGTGAAATTATTTTAATGGGATTATGCTTATGTCTTTTGCAAATTATAAAAGTAATAATGCTTGTTAACATTCAGATAAAACAGAAAGGTACAACTTTAAGTTCTCTTGTAATCCTTCTTCCCAGAGAAGCTTTTTGCAGTTTGGTGCATGGCCTTTCAGATATTTTCTATTTAGTGTTGATTTAATGAGTGAATGAATGAACCAAAGATCAGGCAATACAAACTTAAGGACCACAGTGCAGCAGAGAGAGTAATGGCTATAGAGTCAACAGTGAAATTGGGTCCCTGATATGTGACTCTAGGCAAGGTTCCTAACCTCTTAGACCATCAGTTTCTTGTCTGTGAAATGGGGGAAAGCTTCCAAATTTGTTATGGAGTTTAAAAATGATAAAGCCCATAAAACTTCCCTATCTCTGCATCCCCAGCCCTTCCACCAATTTAGAGACCACCCTAAACAGAGCAATTGCTTTAGGGCCTGCTTCCCCTGAGACTTAATTCAGAATATATTTTAAATGACAAAGGATGCCTCTCTGGCTCCTAAAGGGTGAAGATGAGGCCTGACCCTCTTGGAAGCAGCCTTGGCAGGGTTTGAGCTGGCTCTCCCAGTCTCCCCTAGAGGCCCTCTGCCTACAGCTGTGTCAACTCCAGCCTGAGGCTGCTATCCCAGGTCTGCCAGGCCTCAGGACTGCCCTGCTAAAATCCCCATGTAAAGTGCAGAGAGAACGCATAGGGCACCACAGAACAGCTCACTGTCCCTGTGGAGAAGAAAACAGGGGAGGTAGCTCCTTCTGTTATCAAAATCCTAATCCTCCCCCAAGCGTAATCATCCAGAAATCATTGATATATATAAAGAAAGATTTCACTAAAATATCAACTAGTCACAGTTGAAAAGCAAAGGAAGTGGTTAGGATTAAGTAGGTCTTTGTCCGTACCCCGTGGAAACTTTTCGGAATAAATATTAAACATTTCGTGAATTGTTCCAATCTAAATTCTAAAGCAAAGGGGCTTTAAAAACTAAGGGGTCAGTATTTAGGAGGGTCAGGGAATAAATAGCTCAGAGAAGGCTGTCAGTTTCTCAAAGCCTAGGTCAAGAGGTAGGGGTGCGTGGGAGAATTTACATTTAATGAGTTCCTTGTGGGTGTTAAGTCTCTTCTTTATATGTGCTATCTTATTTGACCTTCAATTTATGTCCACTTCACTGTTCAGAAAACTGAGGCCCAGTGAGGGTCAGTGACTTGCCCCTTGCCCACTGCTCTTAAGGGTTGTGGCAAAGATTCAGACCCAACCCTGCTTGGCTCCAGAGCCCCTATTTTCTTTCTTTCTTTTTTGTTTTGTTTCCAATGCCAGATCCTGCTATTTCTGTCTCCTCTTTAGTAGGAGGCTAGAGACGATAAGAGGAATTCCACTAAAGAAAAGCTGGTTTTAAAAGAATCTCAAGTTGATGGCTTCTGGCTACTCGCCTCACACCCCTTTATGAAGCACCTCTTATGGGAGAGGCATTTTGTCTCATGGAACCATTGACTCTCACTTACCCTGTGACATAGCCCATTTTAGCCTCATTGAAACAATACAGGTCCAGAGAAGTTAATAACTTCCTCTAAATCACACAGCTTCTAAGTGATCGAGCCAGATTTGAACCCCAGGTCTTTCTGATGCCATAGCCTAGAATCTTTCAGTTGTGTTTTTGCAAGCACAGTAGGACTCTCAAAGATGAGTAAGAGCAGACAACTTAGACATTAAACTTTGGTGCAGCTTCCTGAGAGCTGAGCCCTGGCCGCTGGGCCATCCACGGCTATTTTCTTTTTTCAGCACTGGGCCTTTCCTTCCTTGCCTTAGAAGTTTCTCACTAGTCAGCATCACTGTTGTTTGGCAGTTTCATTAACTTTCTCGGGTCTTAAGCAGCTGGGATTATTTTGTTTTGACTTCCAACCCAGTGGAGGAGTGTTTATTTTTCTTTCTAAATGGGAAACACTGCCATGTATGCAAGCTCCTTCTAAAAGTGTTTTCTTAAAACAAAACAAAAAATTCAACTTCATTTAGAGCCTATCCAGAGTCCCTGGGGGAGTCTGCTGGGGTCCTTTTAAGTCAGTTTGTGAAATCAGAAGGCAAGAATTGTGCCTGTTTCTAACTGTTGAAGTGTCCAGTGAGATTTTTGTCCCCTTTCACTATGAATTTCGTGGAACCTGTTTTGTTGTTTTGGACCAACTGCAGTTGCTTACTTGGGTCTGCATGTTTACTGAGTTTCGAGGGTAAAGGACATTGGGTTGTGTAAAGTTTTCGGGCAATATTGCTCATCGCTTGTCTCAACGCTCTTGCATCAAAAGATGCTTGTTGATAAATAGATTCTTATTACACCACCTGTGTAGAATTAAGTACCTCACTTGGATTGCAAGACAAAGTGATTTCCTCCTTTATTCATTCATTCAGGGTGACATTTAAAATGTTTGTGGATGTTTTCCAGAGAGTGAGGGGTGAAAGTATTTTAAGCAGAGAAACTGTCAAAAATAGGTATTTAATTTATGGGGTCAAAATTCTTTAAATGAAACCCTTACAATCAGATGCCTTTCAGAATTCAGAGAGGAAACAGAGTGCATATTCTGTATTTTTTCTGACACTCCCATAATAATCAAATACATCACTATTTCCACAGTAGAATATAGAAATAGTTACACTAGTGAGATTTAAAAAAGACTCCAAGCCTTATGTCAGTACCAGTCAGGTTTTGCCACCAAATGAGTTTTGATAAAATATTTGGTCTCAGAGTTTTGGGGTTTCAGCATGGTGGCTTATAGATGATGATCCTGAGTTGTGCTTTTTTTTCTTTTTTTAATGGGGGAAACAGAGCTCAGAAAGATTTAGTAACTTGCTCATGGTTATGGAGATAACTAGATAACCTGAAAACTGGGAAGCTCTACAGAAGTGCTTGTTGTTTACCCCTCTGCTGCAGAAGTGAGTGTTTAGGAGGCCAGCACCAGCAGGCTGCCTGGCTCTCAGGCCTGGGAATTCGGGAGGAAAGAGGCAAGTGGTCAGTTCTCCTAAGTCGAGAACTCTGCAACTCTGGGTTCTCAGAGAACCTTTCCTGACATCCCCTGCAGTGTACGGCCCCCACTCTTCCATGCCCTGCTGTCTTCTGTCCAAACCCCTCCCTAACAGTCTGGGATCAGGCTAGACACAGGTCTGGTTTCCCCATGCAACTCTTAAGTTCCTTGAGGCAGGCCTTGTCCGCACTGTGTCTTCAATGCTGAGTGTTGTGCCTGGCACCTGTAGGTGCTAAAATCAACACTGAAAAAAAGTTGATTTCCTTTCTTCTTTCCAGCAGCGCCCCTTCTCCGCACACGCACAGCCACCATCCCAGGAATAGCGCACTGAGCCACACACGTGACACAGCTGTGGAGAGTCACAGAGATGAAGCGATTTGCCAAGTGCAGAGTGGCCCCAGATGCCAGTGCCCTTCCACTCTACCTGGTGCCTCCCTTAACCAGGCAAGCCTTCACCAGGGCCTTCCCACCAGAGGGCAGACGGTTATGCCCCATAATTGGGGGCAGTGATGACAACGTCACTGAGGTCACCTCTGTTTTTATATAGTGTACAAAGCCCTTTTTCATATGTTACCTCAGGCAAACTCTGGTGACTCTAATTTAATTGCCACATTGGCTTTCTAGGAGGTAAGACTTCTTCCCGACCTTGCAAAATAAACAGGTCATACTTTGAATTAATGTAACTGAACGTCCTGGGAGAACCAGGGTCCTCTAATTAGTCACTCACGTGACACGATTATAGACCCTTTGCAGTTCCTTTTCCACTAATTTCCCCAAATACCATTGCATTAAAAGGTACAAAAATAACATTTTTCGTGTATGTCTTGATTGGATCTAGTAATTCCTAGACCACCCCCTGAGGAAGGCACATTAGCTGTGTGTCCAGGTTTTTTCCATCTGGAAACTAAGCCTGGTTTGTGTCCTCATGGACATGTTAGTGGCCTGCTCCATGGAGCCCTCGTGGACACCAGACCACATTTTAAAACATCTCCTGACACTTCAGGGTCCCAACTGTTGAAGAGGCACCTGGAAGGAGGCCAAGGAGAGCTCGGGAGATTAGCATAACTAACATTTGTGTAGGCTTCTCCTTCCTGAAGCTGGTTCTCCTCCATTATCTCCCTGGATCCAAGGAGCAGTTCTGTGAGGTTGGGAGAGGGGAGGACTGTGAGCACTGTGCACGCTTTCGGAAAGAGGCTTGGCCTACGTAGAGCTGCCCTTGGGCTGCACAGCTTTGAACCAGCGTAGGATTCGCGCATGGATGGCCAGTCCAACCTGGGGAGCCCACAGCCATCGTGTAAGCTCAGTTTTCCAATCATACACCTCACCTAGGGAAGCCTCATCATGGAAACCTGGGGAGGTGCAGGCCTGACCCCAGCCCTGCCTCTAACCTTGCAATAGCTCTGTCCTTCGGTTCCGCAGCTTTCTAGCCTGGGCAGTGAGAGAACTGGATGAAATCAGCATTTCCCAAACCTTCCTCACTTGCGTGTCACTCGCATGGTCTCCACCACAGCGTGTGCCCACCTACACAGTTATTTATGTTCCTTTAAACTGCTGCCTTTTCCAGACTTTTTTTTACTTAAGTGAATTTTTTTATTTCAAAAGGAAATTGTATATTACTGCTGTAATTCGCTTGCCATATGGCAAGTGTATGGCTTGCTATAAATAGAAGGTAACTGTAAAAATAAATACTATGAAAGCAGGTTATCCCGTTCTGGTGAGAGAATGCCTGCTCAAGGACACTGAGCAGAGATTTGCTTCTCTTTGTTAAACAGGGACATTGGCAAGTGTTAGATGTTGAAAACACGATAGTGCCAAACTGAGACTTCCTCCTCGACCTCATCTAAAGGGCCGAAAGAGTATGGATGCTGTCCTGCGTGTGACTCGGTGTTATACAATGTCTGTTCTCACGATGTATCATCCAAAATCATGTCCGTGGGGTACACAGCTCTGTGGCTTTCTCTAGTACTCTCCCTAGGATTTTAATGCTACCCCCTATAGCCTGCTTGCCTTGAGAATAAACATGTCTTGCTGCTCCCAGAACCCATCCTTCTTTCTCTTCCTGAGCGTGGTCTTCTCGGAGCCATCTGTTCCCCCCTCCCTCTTGCAGTCTTCTGCCCTCTGCCCTGTCATCAGGTCTGAGCTGGGTGCTTTGAGCTCGGCTGCATCCCCCGTTACTGGTTGATGGCTCCCAATCTGCACAAGGAAACCGTGTGGCTTTCTCTTCTCCCTCCCCTCCTCCTTTCCCTCCTCCTTTCCCTTCTCCTTTCCCTTCTCCCTCTCCTTCTCAATCGCCATTATTTATGTAGATGTTTGAGATTAAACAACGAAAGAAACATTGCTTCTGCTTTACAAGACCAGAAGGACTAAGGCCAGCAGAAAAACAGAAATGACACAGTGTGGAGCAATGGTAGGGGAAGAGAGGTTATGGAGGCTTATTGGTCCTTGCTGTGCTGTGTGGTCATGGGCAGTCTGCTTAACCTCTCTGGGCCTCAGTGTCCTTCTCTGTAAAATGAAGAAGCAGGAGCCTCAGACGTCCTTGCTGGTTTTAATAGTGTAGTTATCCCTTGGAATCCTTGGGGGATTGGTTCCAGGACCTCCCCTCCAAGGATGCTCGAGTCCCTGATATAAAATGGTACAGAATTTGCATATAACCTACGCACATCCTCCATATAATTTAAATCATCTCTAGATGACTTGTAATACCTACCTTATAATACCAGCCATACAATGTCAATGCTATGTAAATAGCTGTTATGTTGTTTTTGTATTATTTTTTATGATTGTGTTGGGGTTTTTTCCTGAATATCTATCTACCGTTGGTTGAACCCACAGATGTGGAAGGCCTACTGTACTTCACAGATTTGTTGTGTAAATGAGAAAATGTGGGCAAGGCTTCTGGCACAGTGGTTGCTATGTAATAGGTGCCCAATGAAGGTCAGTTTCCTTATTCCCCTTCTGGAACCCAAAAGTTTTTGGCCAGATATCCCTGGAAGGAAGACTGATGGCTACCCTCCTACCCCTCCTGGCTTGGAGGAGCCCCAGCAATTAACAGCTCTGCCTGGGAGACCTGAGCTTTAGGCCCCCTCCCCCTCCTGGGTGATTTCCAGAGATTTAGGGTGGGGGAGTCAGCCCAAGGCAGCAGCTAAACAAACATAGCCTGGGGTCTTCGAAACAGAGCCTCAGATGTCCTTCTTTGCTGGGGCCCCTGAACTGCCATTCCCTGCAGTTCCAGCAACAAAGCGTTGATGTTTGATGCTGTGATGCTTTTTCCTTCTGGTCAGCTGGCCTGGAGTTGAAAGGAAAGGAAAATGACTGGTAATTCATTTATGTTCCACTCCCACTCTCCTGGTGGATCATATTTCTATAAATAACTCTGAGAGCCATCTAACAATAATAGTACACATATTTGTACTTCCAGAAACCTCTCTTGAATTGCCCCATTGGAGCCTCTGGGGAAATACACACCTGACGTGAACTAAGTTCCCCTCCCCACAACCGGGGTGACCTCACCAAGCTCACCTCTCTCACCCAGTTGCCCATCTGTAAAATGGGAGTAAGAATAGCAGGCTGGGGGAGCTGGGCACAGTGGCTCACACCTGTAATCCCAGCAGCTCAGGAGGCTGATGCAGGAGGATTGTTTGAAGCCAGGAGTTCAAGACCTGGCAACATAGTGAGACTCTGTCTCTAAAAATGGAAAAATTAGCCAAGTGTAGTGGCGAATACCTATAGTCCCATCTACTCAGGAGGCTGAGGCAGGAGGATATCTTGAGCCCAGGAGTTCAAGGTATCATGCCACTGCACTCCAGCCTGGGCAACAGAGCAAGCCCCTGTCTCTAAATTTAAAAAAATAATAATTATGATAGCAGTCTGGCAGGTGTTTCAATGGGATAACATCTAAAACATTGAGATCAAAAACAAGTGCTCAGTGTTCACTAGTCTTCCCTTGGCAAAGAATGGAGAACACTTTCAGGGAGTGAGGAGGTTATTTGATCAAAACTGAAGTTGTAATCACCTATCTGCTGTCATTCTGAGAAGGAAAAAAACCAGGAAAGTTAAGATGACCCCTTCCTATTTGCTAATTTTGCAAAATGCTGCTTCCCTTATCCAAAACATTTCCCACTATGTCTTCTTTCCCCAGACCACTCAGTAGCATCCTCTCTGGCCTCCCTGCCCCCATCTCTCCCTTTAATCCTTCCCTCTCTCATGGAGGTCCTGCAAGTACCCTCTCTGGGTTTCCTGCTGCTGGCAGCTCAGGTCCTGACTCCTTAGCAGGGCAGCCCAGCCCTTCTTCCCATGGGTCGTCCCCTCCCTCTAGCTTCGTACTTTGGTACAGACTCAACATGGTGCCCAGGGCAGGGCCTGTGGTGAATGTTTGCTGATGTTCAGAGCAAAGGCTTCTGAAGACAACAAAACCTCATTAATTTAGAATGAGAACGAGGGAAGATCTGATTTGCAGTGATATGGGGAAAACATGAGGCTTGTTTACCCTGCAGAACCAATTCAACTCAGCAAATTGTTACTAAGGACCTACTATGTGCTGGGGCCCATGGAGAATAGTAAGCAGCGGGCTCACCCCTTGGCTGTTAGGGAGACAGACACACACCTCAACAACTCTGCTCTAAAGCAGGCATCAGTGAGGGAAACAAGGTGGGGGAATATGCCAGGGTGTGTGGGGCTGCAGAGGTTTAATGCAGACTGGGAGGTTCAGGGGACCTTCCTGGAGAAGGAGGCTAACTCCTAAAGTTTATATATTCGGGCTCTGCCCAGCAGTGAACCTTTAGTTTTATGGATCTGTAGGGCTGCTCTGGACTAAATTGCATCCCTCCACAAATTCAAATGTTAAAGTCCTAACCCTCTATGTGATTGTATTAGAGACAGGGCCTTTAAGGGGGTGATTAAGGTTAAATAAAGTTCATATGAGTAGAGTCCTAATATGACAGAACTAGTCCTTGTAAAAGAGGAAGAGACACCAGAAACTCACCCTCCCCTCCACGTGAGGACACAGTAAGAAGGCAGCCATCTGCAAGCCAGGAAGAGAGCCCTTACCAGAAGCCAAACCCTATCACAACCTTACCTTGACCCTGGACTTTTCAGCCTTCAGAAATGTGAGAAAATAAGTTACTGTTATTGAAGCCACCCAGTCTATGGAATTTTGTCATGGCAGCCTGAGCAGACTAAGACAAAGGCTCCGGTATAAGGATGGAGCCTAGATGTTTGTACTTTGCATATCAGTTTTTTGCATGCAACCAAATGCTCCCAGCCTTATTGTGGAGTCTGGAAATGTTTATTTCCTCCAACATTCATTCATTTGTCCATTCATCCATCCACTCATTTAGCAGACTTTTCCTGGTGTGTGCTCGGTGTGGGGTCCTTTGCTGGAGAGTGAACTGTGGTCAGACCTCATCTGTGCCCTCCATGTGCAACCATGTGCGTAGGGCACGCGTGAAGGAAGCACTGCGGTTCACTGCAGGGCCAGTGGGGGGGAAGGCGAGGCTCCCTTCCTCCCTACGAAGGAAGAGCTGGTGTGGCTGGGCCCAGCTTTACAACCCACCTTCTGCCCCACTGCCTTCCCACTCTCAGGGAGCAGCCCTTTTGCAGTCTCCGTTTTCCGGGGTTTGATGTGGGGAGAGGGTGAGCAATATGGCCCGCGGGCAGGCATGCTGCTCCATGCTCCACTCACTGCAGAGCTCATTGAGAGGGGGCTTGCCTCAGGAACCAAGGAGGGCCTGATCACACCTGGGATCGCAGAACAGAAGAGTGGATGCCCCTTACTGAGCACACACAGGGCCCAGGTGCTGTGCGCGGTGCTGCACTTTTCCCACCCATGGCATCTGCACGGCTGGGAGACTCTAGAGCAGAAGAGTTGAGAGTGTGGCTTTGAATTCTGGCTCCATCATTATTAGCAATTGATGTAACCTCTGAGTTTCAATTTTTTCCTCACGTGTAAATGGGGATAATGATACATACTTCATAGATGCTATTAAAATTCAGTGTGAAATAATGTAATTCAAGTACTTAGCAAAGTATCTGGTTATTGTAAAGTCTTACTAAGTGGAAATTTCTATAATTATTATCGTTATTGTTCTGCTTGTCGTTTTACTGAACTGAGCCTCAGCAAAGTATAGTAACTCTCCCAAGGCCACACAGATAGTAAGTGGCATTTTTGCATCCCAGGTATGCCTGGCCCTTCAACACAGTTTCTTCTTACCCCCACCAGGCTGCCTCCCTTATCAATAGCCATCATGCCCCTTTCTTGACAACCCTCAGGAAGCAAAAGGGCCTAGGGGAACCTCCAAAGCAGAGCATAGATTTCTTTTCTTCCCAACCCACCCTCCACAGAGAATGAGGCTGCATGCACATTTTGGTAGCAATCCCTGACCCCTGGCCAGAAGGCCCCTGAATGGAAACCGCTGAGTTGTGCTCCAGCCCTCAGCTCTTTTCAAATTCTCCTGTTGGGCCCCGTGTGGGTGACAAGATGATGCATGAGGTTTGGCTAAGCAGCTTATTTGTCTGAGCTGGTGATGGCCTTTGTCCTGAGGTGGGTTAATGGTAAGGGGCAGTAGCCCTTTAAGGCCTGGACAATGGGCAGGCTTCTCAGGTCATCGAATCCCTCGGCAGAATGGCCCTGAGCCCCTCAGAGCATGGGAGGCCTCTGCTAACTCAGCTCTTCATCCAGTGAGGGGCTCCCCTTCCAGCAAGGAGGAACACTGGAATAATGGGAGAAAGAATCAAAGAGCTTTTGGATGACAAAGGACTTCAGAGGAGGAAACCGCCACAGAGAGAGGGCAGTGATAATTCCTGACTTCCCGCCTGGCCCCTGAACCCCATTCGGCACTGGGTTTTCCTGGCTTGGCTTGTTTCCTTCTCCAAATGCAGCAGGCCCACCCCTAACCAGACCAGACTAACCTTCCCAGCTGCTCTTTTCACTGCTTTTAAACCCAATGCTGCAGATTACAGTACCAACTCTCTGCCTGCAGTCATGGCCCAGCAGAATGTACCCATTTCCCTCCTTCTTGAGCCCCTCCGATCCTTCCCCAAGCCCCCTCACTAGTGAAGCACATTATTTGGCCTTTACTACCTGCTTCAACAACAGCAGCTCCCTTTTATCAGTTTCCTTCGTTTGCTTCTGAATAAAGCTCCTGTTTAAAGAACATTCCTAATATTAGAATCTTTCAAAGTTTGAAAACCACTGATTTAGATGAACCCTTTCGTATTATGTAAAGTGGCAGAGCTGGGATTGGAAGCCAGGCCTTTTGATTCCTAATCCTGACATCCTCTCAATGTGTGTGTTCACGTATTTATCCTGCAAAGATTTCTGGAGCACCTTCTATGTGCCAAATACTGAGCTGGTCCCTAGAGTACTGACATGAACAAGACAAAGATCCTGTCCTCAAGGAAGGGCCTGAGCACTAACACCCAGTCCTGCTGATGGTTCAAAGATGCACACGTGAAAACGTCCGTTAATTTTTGGCACCTACATGGCTGTTGGTGACCTTGGTAAGGATATTTCAGAGTGAGCAGGCTAAAACCAGAGGAGGGTGGATAGGAGGGGAGAGGGTGGAGGCAATTAAAATAACTAATTCAAAGAGGTTGGACTTTGTGTCACCGATTGCTTACTAATTATAAAGGGGAAAGAGTCCCTTTACAGTGCGGAGATCAGGAATCGCCACCTTAACCAAGTGACCGAACAGTGCTCCATTAGTGAGCCTGCTAATACGATGCAATGAGAAGTACACCACATCACACGAGAAATGCTTGCCAAAAATGTCTAACCTCAGTCTAATCATGAAAAAAACAGACACATCCAGAACGTAATTGGACGCTCTGTGGAAAAACTGGCCTGGACGTTGCAGAAAGGTTAATGCCATTAAAAAAAAAAAAAAGGTGTGGGGGTGTGTGGGTGGGTGGGAGGCGCCTGTTGATTAAAAGAGACTACAAAAAATAGCAACGGCCAAATGCAACACATCTTGATTAGATCCTACAGTATTAAGCCTATAAAAAAGACATTTGGGAAGAATAGGGGCAATTTTGAAATGTGTACATTTAGGTGACACGGAATAATTGTTCATTTTCTTAATTGTGATATATTGTGGTTATACAGGAGAATGTCCTTATTCATAGGAGATGCATGCTGATGTAAAGTGTTTCTGATGTCTACAACTTTCTTTTAAATGGTTCAGAAAATAATTTTTATATGTAAAGGTAAAGTAATGTGGCAACATGTTAACAACAGACAAATTTGGCTAAGGAGTGTATGGATGTTTTGGTACTATTCTTTCAACTTTTCCGTATGGTTGAGATTTTTCAAAATAAAAAATGAGGAAGACTCCTTAGATTGGAGAGAGAGTGAACAATAGCAACTGGATTTTTGGAAAGGTTTCCTGGGACCAGTGAGATTGGACGCTGTTTGCGGTGAGAACACGCCCTCACGACCACCGTCTCCTCTAGGAACACAGAAACCCTCTGAACCTTCACAGAGAATTGATGGTTGTGATAAAACAGACCCTTCCTGGGCGTGGAGGGAACTTCAACAAGGCACTACAGCCGGTAATGGGAACCACATTGGCGGGAGTGTGGAGAACCCCACTCCAGAAACAGCCCTCTGTGCTGCCGTGGACAACTGGAACGAATTATGTGCATTCATACTTGTTAAACTGCCTTGGCACCAGAAGCGATCCTTGTAACCTGAGCTTTACGGCGACACAGCCGTAGTTAAAGTCTGGTCAGCCTCGCCTCCACACTCTCTCTGTCGGAGGTTTATAGCCAAAGCATAAAACAATTCAACATGAGCCGAAACATGAAAAACTCCTTCAGATTGTAAAGGCAAGCTTTTCTTTTTAAAGTTTTCTGAGGAGGCAGTGTTTGGGAATAAAATCTTGTCTGTCTTTGCTTTTCCAGGCCTTGGCCAGACCCCCAAACACTCGGTCCCCACCCTCACTCCCCTCCCTACCTCAAGCCCAGACCACAATCCAATCAAACACAGAAGCTTCGCATCCTGTGGTTGGAGGGTTTTATCGTGGCCAGGGAGTCTTGGTTTCTGAGACTGAGTCCTGAAGCTGTGTGGCCTTGGGCAAGTTGGGTCCCCACTCTGGTCTTCAACCTCTGGGTTATTTATTGACGATATTTATTAAACGGCTATCCAGACCATATAGGTATGTGGTCACTGAGCATGTGGAACCTGTACGCAGAGTGGGCACACTTTAAATATTGTCTTATTAATTACATCAGTGTGTGTCCAATACAGGCATACCTCGGAGACATTGCAGGTTCAGTTCCATACCACCACAATAAAGGATCTATCACAATAAAGCAAGTCACATAATTTTATTTGGTTTCTCAGTGCATATAAAAGTTATGTTTACACGATACTGTAGTCTGTTAACTGTGCAATGACATTATGTCTAAAAAACAACGTGCATACACATTGCTAAAAAATGCTAACAATCATCTGAGCCTTCGGCGAGTCAGAATCTTTTTGCTGGTGGAGGGTCTTCCTGGATGTTGATGGCTGCTGACTGATCAGGGTGGTGGTTGCTGAAGGTTGGGGTGGCTGTGGCAATTGCTTAAAGTAAACAACACTGAAGCTTGCTGCACCGACTGAGTCATCTTTTCATAAAAGATATCTCTGGAGCATGTGATGCTGTTTGATAGGATTTTGCCCAAAGTAAAACTTTTTTCAAAATTGGAGTCAATCCTCTCAGATCCTGCTGCTGCTTCATCAACTAAGTGTATGTAATATTCTAAATCCTTTTGTTGTCATTTTAACAATATTCACAGCGTCTTCATCAGGAGTAGATTCCATCTCAAGAAACCACTTTGTGCTTCTGTAAGAAGCAACTCCTCATCCATTAAAGTTTTATCATGAGAGTGCGGCAATTCAGTCACATCTTCAGGCTCCGTTTCTAATTCTAGTTCTCTTGCTATTTCCAGCACATCTGCAGTTACTTCCTCCACTGAAACCCCTCAAAGTCATCCATAAGGGTTGAAATCAACTTTTTCCAAACTCCTGGTAATGTGGATATTTTGACCTCCTCCAAATCACAAATGTTCTTAATGGCATCTATAATAGTGAATCCTTTCAAGAAAATTTTCAACCGACTTTGCCTAGATCCATCAGAGGAATTACTACCTATGGCAGCTGTAGCCTTATGAAATGTATTTCTTAAATAATACCTGAAATTCAAAATTATTCCTTATTCCAGGAGCTACAGAATGGATGTTGTATTAGCAGGCATGAAAACAACATTAATCTCTTTGTACATCTCCATCAGAGCTCTCAGGTATCCAGGTACATTGTCAATTAGTAGTATTTTGAAAGGAGTCTTTTCTTCTGAGCAGTAGTTCTCAACAATGGGCTTAAAATATATTCAGTAAACCATGCTGTAAACAGATGTGCTGTCATTCAGGCTTTGTTGTTCCATTTATAAAGCACAGGCAGAGTAGATTGAGTATAATTCTTAACGGCACTAGGATTTCTGGAATGCTACGTGAGCATTGGCTGCACCTTCAAGTCACCAGCTGCGTTACCTCCTAACAAGAGAATCAGCCTGTCCCTTGAAGCTTTGAACCCAGGCATTGACTTCTTTCTAGCTATGAAAGTCCTAGATGGCATCTTCTCCCAATAGAAGGCTGTATCATCTACACTGAAAATGTATTGTCTAATGTAGCCGCCTTCATCAATGATCTTGCAGCTTCTCCCTCAGCGCCTGCTGCTTCCCCTTGTACTCTTATGTTCTGGAGATGGCTCCTTGCCTTAAACCTCATGAGCCAACCTCTGCTAGCTTCTACCTTTTCTTCTGCAGCTTCCTTGCTTCTCTCTGCCCTCATAGAATTGAATAGAGTTAGGGCTTTGCTCTGGATTAGGGTTTAGTTTAAGGGAATGTTGTGGCTGGGTTGATCTTCTATCCAGGCCACTCGGACTTTTTCCGTATCAGCAATAAGGCTGTTTGCTTTCTTATCATTTGTGTGTTCACTGGAGTAGCACTTTTAACTTCCTTTAAGAACTTTTCCTTGGCATTCGTAACTTGGCTAACTGGTGCAAGAGGCCTGGCTTTCAGCTTATTTCTGTTTCCCAGCATGCCGTCCTTACTAAGCTCAATCATTTCTAGCTTTTCATTTAAAGTGAAAGATGTGCAACTCTTCCTTCCAGCTGAACACTTAGAGGCCATTTTGGGGTTATTAATTGGCTCAATTTCAATATTGTTGTGTCTCAGGGAATAGGGAGGCCCGAGGAGAGGTTAAAAGGGGAACGGCTGGTCAGTGGAGCAGTCAGAACACATTTATCAATTATGTTTGGCATTTTGTATGGGTGCAGTACGCGGTGTCCCAAAACAATTATGGTAGTGACATCAAAGATCACTGATCAGATCACCATAACAGATATAATAATAATGAAAAAGTTTGAAATGTTGCAAGAATTACTAAAATGTGACACAGAGACATGAAGTGAGCACAGGCTGTTGGAGAAATGGTGCCAATAACACAGGGTTGCCACAAACCTTCAATCTGTAAAAAAAACGCAGTGTCTTTGAAATGCAGTACAGAAAAGTACAATAAAATGAGTATGCCCACACACAGAGATCTATGGAGAATAGTTATCTTTTTTTAATATTTAGTCCTCATTTATTAAAGATATTAAATTCATTAATTGAAGATAGTATTTTCATTATACTTGAGCCAATTTAAAACAATTCCTCTACCAGAGATAAGTGAAGGGTTTTGACAAAGGAGAACCTTCAGTCTTTCTTAACTGGACTTCAGAGATGACAATTTGGAGTCACAAGAGAGAAAACCTACCAAGCGTTGTCTGTGTCTTACCCCAGAGAGGGAAATCATAGTGACTATGTTGAAAAGAAGGTTTAAAGCAAGTGGTTCTTCAAAGATTAAAGTCCTTGGCCTGGCAGGAATGTGTGACAATTGCTACAGTGTTGCCAGTGTGAATATGGTACGTTTGAGATGGTAGAAAGACTAAGAACCCCCGCTGCAGAGCATTTTTTTCATTTTTTTCATTGCCATTAAAATGCGTTGCTTTGCCTGCTTATTAGTAAGGGTCGCTGAGCATTTGAGCGTGTGTACCTCAGCAAAATTCAGTTATACCACCATTGTAGTCACAAGTTTAGTAAACTGAACTTTAGACATTTTTTCTATTTTTGTGGGCCTGTGGGGGTCACAAACTAGTAAAATAAAACAATTCTGGAAACTCTATTCCATGACTAACTTCGTTTGATGAATACAGTGATCCCTAGGTATCTGTGAGGGGTTGGTTCCAGGACCCCATGCAGGTACCAAAATCTGGGGAGACTCAAGTCCCTTGCATAAAATGGCACGGTGTTTGCACATAACCTGTGCACATCCTTTTGTGTTGTTTAGAACATCTCTAGATTATTTATAATACCTAATACAATGTAAATGCTATGTAAATAGTTGTTATACTGTATTGTTTAGAAAATCATGACAAGAAAAAGTCTCTCATGTTGAGTTTAGATGCAGATTTTTTTCGCTGAATGTATCCCACTGTGGTCGGTTGAATCCATGGATGCGGAACCCATGGATATGCATGACGGTATTAATTTAAAAGTGAGAATAGTTGGGTTTTTATGATCATGATGAAAAGATCATCCAAAACTACTTTTGTTTTTATCTGAAAGGTAGCCAAAGTACAGTTCTGAATGGAAAAGAAAATACATGGAAAATCACAGGAAAAGAATTTGATTTTATCCTTATATTATCAGTTTTTGGTAAAAAGAAAGGAGAGGCTTTGAAGTCAGATAAGCCGGGGTTCAAATCCCAGCTCTGCCACTTACTGGCAGAGTGACCCAGGCAGATTAATAATCCATTCTGAGTCTGGGTGGCTTCATCTGTATAATAGGGTGTAATAATACCAACACAGCAGGGTGATGTGAGCAAGCACATACTTTATGAAAAGCTCTTAGCCCAGTACCTAGCAAATAGAAAGCATTTAATGAACAGAGCTACAATTAGTACTGAATCTGCAAAGAACAGGAGCTCCTGATATCCAGACCTGTCCCTCAAGTATTGTTCTTTGGCACCAGGAATGACAGCCCAAGGGAAGCCAGCTGACATCAAAAACCCTGCCCCGCAGACCTTCAAATGGATGATGAAAATGCGCTGTGATTTCTGCCCTTTTGAAGCTGTCTCTTAGCCTCGCCCTTCAAGCTGCTAGGGGTTTGACGGGCTGAGAGGACATTGAGGATAAGAAAAAAACTTTAATTTGTTATTTCAAAGCAAGGAAGCTCCTTCACATAGGGCACGCTGGTTTGTTCAGAGCCTAGGTTCCCAGACTTGTGGTCAGGGGAGGGAAATCATCTCCACTGGCCGCCTTCTTTTGGCAAACATGCTATGGATGGGCAGGAAAGTGTGGGCCAGAATCAGGTTCCTTGTTTCTTGTTGTTTTGTTCTTTGCTTTTTGGGTTTTTTGCCTGAGTTAGGACTAAGAACGCCAAACTGCTTCTGTACAGGTTAAGCATTTTAATTTGAGCCACCACGGTGTCAGCCAGTTCATCCTAGGCAGGTTTCACTTTAAATGCCAGCTGGGCCCCTCACTGGCCGATTGGCACTGGGAAGTCACTCTGTCTCCTTGGCCCTCACTTTGCTTATCTCTAAAGGAAGAAGAACGCCTGCTCTGCAGGCCTCTCTAGCCTGTCATGTGGCTTCTGTGAGATAAGGCATGTGCAAAGTGTGAGTGCTCACAAAGGGAGGAATGGGAAGGCCATCCCAGCAGCAGGCTCTGCGGTGAGGCAGTGCGTTATATGCATACACTCCTGTGCGGGAAAAGCTGTATGTAAACAGAGTGTGTTGTTACTAAAATACATGGTAAATAGAACATTTAATAAATAGAAGCATTTTAAGTACAGGATAGAAGATAGAGAAAACTAATATTTACTTGCCATCTGCTACCCTTAATTTATTCTGATTTTGGCATCTAGATTCTTGACTGTGTATCTTTGCACATTAAAGTAACACACCTGGATTTAGCAAGACTTTCAAACAGGTTACCTAGGATATCACTAAAGACCTAGGTACATTTCCCAAGGAAAAAAATGGTTTTTAAATATGCCTTGAAAATTGCCATCCCTCTGGACAGATGAGAATTTATGACAGGCAATTAAATGTATATTTACTGAATGTGAATTTCTCCTGGTGAAGCAGAGACAGCAATATATAAAGAGGAGCAGATGAGGGTAGGAAGGGACTGGACTTGTTTCCTGCTCATTTGCAGTTTGGGTCAAACACTTCCAGTCTCTGCATTCCTTGGGTAAGTGTCTGCTGCTTACACCCACTCCCAGCCTCTCATCCCCACACCATGGTGTTCTCTCCTTTTCTGTCTCACTTCTTCCAAGAGTCAAGATCCTTCTTGGAGCATACCTCATGCTTCAGAACATACCTCCTCTAGGACTGGAAAATTGTCTAAAGTCGGGATATGAAATCACCCCCTTCCTTCAGGGCTTCCTGCCCCAGCCCGAGGGTTGCTGCCTACAGACTGCATTTGTGGGCTGAACAAACTCGGTGTTTGTTGCCTGAAAGGTGCACATTCATTAGGGATGTTAAGCTAAGTCCCCTTCTTTAGGGCTAGCAGTAGATGCAAATTTCTGGGCTGGGAAGAGTCTGTCCTAGAGACTGTCACAGGACCATGCACCCACTGTTAAGGGGAGAGTGTCATCAGATTTAGAAATCCAGCCCAAACCCCACTGCACTCAGAAGGCTGTGAGCCCTTCCAGCCTTGCAGGGATTCTCTTGGAAAGACACAGTATTGCAGAAGGGCACAGGCTTTGAAGTCAGCCAGAACTGGCTTCAGATCACCACTTCTCCGATTTGTGGCCACATAGCACTGGACAATTTATCTCCCTCACTGATGCTTATTTTTGTCTTTTGTAAAATAGGGATAATAACATTTATCTGGGGAGCAGTGAGAGGGGGTTATTGACAAGATGAGTTAGGTAGTATTTGTGGAAAGATGAGCAGGAAGCCTGGCACACAGAAGGCACGTGAACAAGTCAGTCCTTTGGCCCACTGTCTCTTTGAGGACAGGTTCCACCTTGTATCACCCACAGAGCTTGCACTTATGAACGACTAAGGATTCAGAGAAGGGGGAGGCGGTCAGCCTTTGCACTAGAGGAATGCCAGCTGGTTAGCCCTGGTCCCCCATAACAGTAACTAAGGCTTTCATCCATGTGGCTAAAAGCACAGTTTGCACATGTTTAAAAGACTTCATCCCCAAGTCTTACTGCTGCTTAGGAGTGGGAATAACTACGAAACAAGATTGTCATAGGACTCCAGTGAGATCCCATGTACAAAAGTGTCAGGCACAATGCCTGGCACATAGTAGGTGCTCAGAAAATGTTGACTCTTACAAATGAGGGATCTGGTTAAAGACAAGCCATGAATGCAGTCTGTGTTCTGTCAGAGTCAGCTCCCTGTCCCTGTCTAGGGACAGCTTTGTGAGGTGAGAGTGAGTCAGGGCAGCATCAGCAGCAGGGAGAGCCTGCTCTGGATTGTACAACACACTGGGGTGGGCACCGGGAGCCATGCAGTCTGTGTCCCCCTGTCCAACCTGCCCTGGCACCTGTTTCTAGTGGGATCCTGGCTGGCACCCTGCCAAGGCTTGCCTTCCTGCCTCCCAGCCCAGAGGCCAGGCTGTTTCCAAGTCACATCTGAATGTATTGCTCAGACCTGAACAGAACGGCCTTTCCGCCACCCAACCTTGGCAGCCTGGCCAACTGCTTTAAGCAGGTCCCTAGGCCTCAGTGTGTAGACCCACCTGCCAGCCCCCAGTATGCCACCTTCTGTTCCTCAAACACACCCAGGCCCTTTCACAGCTCTGCAGTTTTCCACAGGAGCACCTTTGCTAGGCGCGTATGGTGCTAAGTGCTTTTACGTCTCTAGTCTCCTTTCATCCCCACAGCAAGTCTGGGACACCAGCATTGTTCCCTTTTCACAGGCGAGGAAACTGAGGCTCAGAGAGATCACATGGCTTGCCTGAGGTCAGGCAGCTAGCAAGTGGCAAGCCCCCTGGATCTGGTGCCAGAGATCCCAGTCTCTGCACAATCACACTGAGGGCTCCCAGGAAGAGCTCCAGGGCTCCTGGCTTGAGGGAACATGCCTGCCGGGGCTCTCAAAATGCAGGATGTTTGTTCGCTCTTTCACTTGACAAAGTGAGGCAATTTGTCAGGTTCTTTGGTAACTATTTCAGGCAAAGGGGCTCAGGCGAAAACAGCTCTTAGCTTTAACAGAGAATGGCTTGAGGGTGCTATTTCTGGTAGGCCTAAGACCAGGGAGAGAAGAGAAAGCAGCTGTAGAGATTGGGGTAAGTGCTTGACTTGTCAGAAAGATAATCTCCCCACACCTGGGCCCTGGAAACACAATCCAGAGCTCTGAGATACACTTTCATCCGTCACCATGGCGTCCCCAGGGTGACCTGCCCCAGCATATCCAAGCTGCAGGGCTCAGGTTACAAGGCCCACTCTCAGGGCCGGAGAGTCCCAACAATGCCTGTTTGTCCTTTGGAACAGCAATCTCCCGGGAGGAATGTTAATGGGATGGAGAAGGGAGGGGACATGGAGGGAGAAGAGACTGACTTCAGTCTGAGTGCTGTCCTGTCAGCCTTCCGAGTGAGCTCACCCGTGAATGTCTGCTAGTCCTTCCAAGAGACACTTAAACCATCCCCAAGAAGAGAAGTTTGTCCTCTGCTCTTCCTACACCGGACTGTCATTCCTAAGTGGGGTGAGGGCTCTCTGTTGAATCTGGGACTAAGGCTACCCCTTGGCAGAGCTTACAATTTAACTCAAGAAATATTTTCAAAAGCAGAAAATCTGAAAATGACTTGGATGTCCAATAATAGGAAGTTGGTAAAATAATATTACCTTTTCTCCATATGATGTTTTAAGTAATCATTAAAATCCATGTTTTCAGATAATATGTGAAAACATAAGAAAGCTCTCATAGTATAATGTTAAGTGGAAATTGGATAGAAACAATATATGCAATATGAGCCTAACTTGATAAGTATATGCTTATGTATGTATAAGAAAAGACTAGAAGGAAATATATATACCAGCAAGTATTAACAGCAGTTACTACTGAATGTTGTGGCTGTGATTGGTTTTTTGTTTTTTCCCTTTGTACTTTTTTCTTTATACATTTTCTAGTGAAACATGTTACTTAAGAGTCAAAAGAAAATAAATTTCTTAAAAATGAATTTATTTCACTGCTGCTGTGTAACTAACATTGTGCTAGATGCTGGGAATAAGAGATTTAGAAGAACCTGGGCTCTGTCCTCTATGAGCTCATGGCCTACCTAGCATGGCATAAAAATACAGAAGCAGATAACAAAAATATGTTGCTTTTAGCAGCAACAATAATGAAACTGACACATTCGTTAAGTGCTATGGATTGTTCCAAATGCTTTATGTGTATTTACATTTAAACTTTACAGCTCCATTAGGTAGGTAGTTTTTAACCCTTTTTACTAACAATTTGTAGAGGCTGCTGTGGAAACATAGAATATAGGGACATTAATTCTCTCTCTGGGGTCAGGAAGGCTACAGTGAAGAGTTGATACTTGCGCTGATTCTTACAGGATAAATGTGAGTTCTTCAAACAGACAAAGCAAGAAAAAGTTTTCAGGTCCAGGGAATACCATGAACAATGATAGGGGTGAAAAAGCCAGACATTATGAAATTGCTAATTCCATGCTCCTTCCTCCCCAGTGAGCAGCTAGAAAGGCCTTCAGGGCCAGTTTAGGAAGGGCATAGAAGATTGCGCTGCAAAGTTTGAGCATGATTCCATTAGGCAGCAGCGAACCATCAAGGAGCTCTGACATGGTCAGCTCTACTTTCAAGAAAGATCGTTTTGGGCTGCTGAAACCCTGTGAAAAGCTCAGCCGTATTTGGAGAGAAAAGTGTTCTGGAGACTGACTGTTGTAGGAAAATTCATTCAGTTCCAGCTGAAGTAGCAGAGAAGGAGAAAGGAAACAACGAGAGGCCACAGAAATGTGTGATTTCCATTACCCTTATCTGCTTTCAGAAAGTCACTGCAGCCATGTGGAAGCCAGCCCCGGCATGGGAGATGTATGTGCACAGAAATGTGCTTACCACCCAGACCATGAAAAGGTGTTACCGCCGGAAGAGAGACTTGGGAATTCCAAACGGACTTTTGGTTTTGCGTGCAATTTCTGTGCTTAGTTAGTCCAAATCACTTCTGGTTTTGCCATAAGAACAAGGGAAAGTCTTGTGTGGCAATGCAACTTATATTCCAAGCTTGGTTGGAGCTGCATTGGAGGGTTAGACTTAGTCTGCCAAGGGGAGCTGCTCTGCCAAGGGGTAGACTTAGTCCCAGATTTAACAGAGAGCCCTCACCCCACTTAGGAATGACAGTCTGGTGTAGGAAGCGCAGAGGACAAACTCCTCTTCTTGGGGATGGCTTAAGTGTCTCTTGGAAGGACTAGCAGACATTCACGATGAGCTCACTCGGGAGGCTGACAGGACAGCGCTGAGACTGAAGTCAGTCTCTTCTCCAATGCATGGAGCACAGAAGTCCCCAAACCCTTCACCATAAACAGGACAAAATGCTTGAAAGGTGAGGTAACCCCTCTTGGTTTTGTTTGCCATGCCTTTAGCCTACCAGATGACAGTTTCCTGTGCTTGGCAACAGGGTCCTGCTTGCAACAAATGGGACAATCAGAAAGATGTAGGCAGTTGTTCATCAGCATTGTCTCTTATTCTAATATTGATATCCCTCTTATTCTAATATAAATATCCCTTTTCCAATGAAGTAATGATGAGTAGAAGGCAAGTTTTCTTTTGTTATTTTTATTTTTGACATTTTGGAACCACTAAGCCTATGCCTTATTCATTTGTACTTAGCGCTAAGTTCTGGGAGCTATACAAAGGTGAGTCAGACATGAATGTGGCTCTTAAAGACAGATGATCATGAGTGGTAATCCAAGGTAGGAAATGATGAGTACTATCTAGAAAAGGCTGGATGTTATCATTGAGAGATGCTGGGGGAAAGGTATACAAGAATTCTTTGTACCTTTTATTTTTATTTATTTTTTTTTTTTTTGCAATTTTAGGTAAATCTAAAATTTTTCAAAATAAAAAGTTGAAAAGGTTGTCACCTAGGGTGAATGGTCAGGGTCCCAAAGGGTAAAATATAGAAAGGAGTAACCTGGGGTTTTCATTTAAAGCTGCATTAGGGAGAATCTTGAATATCAGGCTGGAGAGTTCATGCTTTATTCTATAGATAGTGTGGAGCCATAGAAAGTTTTTAATTAAGGGTAAAACATAGTCAGATTTCCTGCTGGAAACATCACTCAATAATCAGGGTGAAGACTGATTATAGAAAAATGAGCCTAGGGCCAATTGAAATAACCCAGGTAGTAAAGGATAATCTTTAAAAGTATCCCTATGTTAAAAGGCCAAATTACAACATATTTAGTTTAAAGATTTTAATTGGCTTTTATTTGAGATTCTAGCATCAGGCGATGCCTTATTCTATAAAATAGAATGAATGTTCTGATGAGCTGAACAGAGGAGGTTGGCTTTATAGACAGAAAAGGGCTGAGGAAAGCAGAGACAGAACAAAAAGTAGATTGGTTGTTTAGGTTAAAGCAGAGGGGACTTCCTGATCGTGTGGGCTAAAACTAGCCTGTTTGGGGATTTGACTATAACCTCTTTCCTGCTGATTTCTTGGAAAGCCAGATAAACAACTTGGTTTTGGCTTGGTAGTGGAATTTTAGCGTGAGTGACTCCATCTTGGTATGGTCTGTTGGGACTAGTGCAGGAGCTCGGTCCAAACCAATGTAGCCTTCTATAAATTTTAACACCTAACAGAAACATTTCCTCAGGATGTCAATAGTAGCTACTTGAAATAGGAGTACCATGGACAAATAAATTTGGGAAATGTTAAGGTTAGGGAGATTCCTTACTGCAGGAGTTCTCAGCAGCATTAACTTGTTATTAATAGATAATGTGCACTGTGATTCTCTAAGCAGAAGAGAAGATACGCAGTGTTGCCCAAACATTTTTGACCATTGAACCCTTTTAGGAACTTCCCACAGGACTAGTATTCAGAAAAATACTCTTTGGGAAATACTGGCTGGCATTGAAATGGAGAGGTATTTGTGGCATAGTCCTTCCTTCCATATTCTGCAAAGAGGAAACCATGGCCTAAATATACATGGATCCCTTCGCAGGTGCCCACCAGACCCCTCCTTCCTTCCCCAGCTGTCTGAGCCCCCAAGATCACTGCCCTTCCCCATGCACAGAAGGCTCCTGTGTGGGTTTGTTAACAGCAGGGGAACAATAACACAGATGCCTAGCACACATTTCCAACCCAATTTTTAAAAATTGCAATAATGAGAAGTAATTCAATGTTTTTCTGGGAAGGGAAGCATTTTTGAAGGATTCTTCAAATGTCATTTTCCAATTAAGTTCCTAATTAACCTCTTTTTACATTGCAATAAAAATGTATGGTAGTTTTTAATCCCCATGCCCCTTATAAATGAACTCCACCTTAATTTTGACCTGTGTGCTATAATTAGTTAAGGTAGCCTCACCTCCTCCTTCCCCACCCACCTTCTCTCTCTGGCACACTACCTTGGTTGTGTGGTTGGAAGTTGCACAGAGTGATTATTGAAATGCTCCAGTTATTCAGCATTGTATTTTAATTCTTTAAACCCTTTGATCTTGTCACATCTACTGGCCTCTACAAATTGACCTTCAGCAAGTTATTTAACCATTCTGAGCATTGCTTTTCTTATATTAGTATGGGAAAAGCAATTCCTACCTACCCTAGCTAGTGCAGAAAAGTCCTAGGCACATAGTATATTTAGGTACTTGCTAAATATCTTTCTGGTGGTCTCTTTTCCAGTGATGAGTACTGTATTTTGCATTTAACAATTCCTCAAAAATACTTGTTGAGTGAACACACAGGTGCCATTAGTCTAATAAAGATATTAAAGAGCTAACTGTACCCTTTAAGATCTTTATTATTCTCTGTCTTTTGCCTTCCCTTCACTAAAAACACTTAACTTAGCAATAATAATAAGCTGTAAACAACCCTGTGGAGTAGGTATTATTGTTCCCATTTTATAAACAAAGAAAATGAGGCTCAGTGTGAAGCTATATTAAAATTCAGATCTTTCTGATTCTTAAGTCCATGCTCTTTAGTATTGCACCAAGAATGACAAGATCCATGCCTTCTTTCACTCTTCCAGTCAACTCAACAGTTATTGACATGTGCTGGGTGCCATAAGATGCGTTCCAGCCCTCCAGGAACTCACCTTCGAGTTGAAGGAGATGAAACATGTGCATGAAACTTGCAAGGCAGCCCTGTAACACCTCATTTATCCCTCACTGGGGAATGAGCTGTTATATTAAGTGAATTTTACAGATGGAATCACAAAACTTTAACTCAGAGGGGCCTTATAGATCTCATTGTACAACTCCATTATTTTAAGGGGAAGAAATGCAGTCTCAAGGACACTGGTGAGCTGCTCAAGGTGTCTCTAACTATCATAGAATGAACACTAGAAGCCAGCTCCTTTGCCTGCCTAGGATTTTAAAAATACATTAACCATTTTCCTAAATATTTCTTTGGAACTTGTGTCAAATGGATGGTTCCCATCTTTTTTTCCTGCATGTCTTGGTATTATCGCTATAATCAGTGTAACAACACTGCGCTAGAACACAACAATCCCATTTAACCATCCTAAGCGTGTATGGAATAGTTTGTTCCTTACCCTGTGGCCCAGGCAGTTTCCTGTTACCCCGGCTTATTAAGTCATTTCTAGCCCTCAGAATCATTTTTCTGGTTTTCCTTTTATACACGTACACACATAAAATTGAGTTCCCACAAACAGTGGGAACTATAGAGTTAACTCATTTGTTTGGCTAATTAGCTTTGGTCCAATTACTTTACTTCTCTGAGTCCCTTTCCTCACCTGTAAAATGGACAGAGTACAATAACCTATCTCAAGGGTTACTGGCATAATATTATAGGAGTACAAGGAATAGAAGGTGCCTGGAATTTAATAGGTGCTCAGCTTCCTTTTTTCCAAGTGTTCGAGAAACTCTTAAAAGTTGTACACTTCCTTGTTCACAAAATGCCCAGAAATAACGAAGTAGAACCAAAGTAAGTGTTGCTCATGAAACACAAACCTCTCTTGCATAGTAAATCAAAAGTTCCTGTACTCCAAAAACAAAACAAAACCAAAAAAAAACACCCCATATATAGTATGTCTATTTTCTTCCTCCCAGAAGGATAAAGAAGGCTTTAACACAAAGCATAATTCATATCATCTCCAGATCTGGGGCCATAGCACCTCATGAAAACTATTAACACATCTCCCACCGCCTACTTTATGAACACATATAAAAGCAGATCAGGTGAGCTCACTCTAGGTTATGGCTGAATCCCCCAAGTATGTGAAATTTGACCTCATGTGAAGCAATTGCTTTAAATTCACTCTGGGAAGAGAGAACACCTTTCTGCGATGTACGCAGGCACTCCGAATAGCACTGTGGATTTCATAGACTCGAGAGTCATGACTTTAGCATTGGAAGGAAACGTCCAAGTCCTCTAGTCTAACCCCTAAAAGATAAAGAAACCGAGGCCCAGAGAATGCCTAAGACTCACAGAATCTGGGACAGATCCCAGGTGATAACCTGTTTTCCTGAGAATTTTCTGCTCATCACATAGCAAAGCAGTGAGGGACAATAACTGAGGTCTTTTTTGTGGATTTTGTTTATGCCTTTGTTTTTGGGTTTGGCTTCCCCTTCCTAACATGAGCATGTCAGAGTCGACTGCCCCTCTGATTCTGTAGCTTTGTAAGAGATAAGTAAATGAATATGTGGATGAGCAGAGCTTGGATCAAAGCATCTATTTCGTGACTAGAGTTCCAATCTGTCTTTTTGTAGAATCTCCCTTTGCAGCATTTTCTCAGCATGCCCCTTCTTGGCCTTTGTATTTGCTGCTGGACCTGTCCTGGGAGCCTCCCCATGCACCATGCTGGGTTCCCTCCCTGGCAAGAATACTGCCCTGAGTTCTTGCCTAAGTGATGGGTATTTTTTTTTTTTTTTTTTTTTTTTGAGACAGAGTCTTACTCTGCTGCCCGGGCTAGAGTGAGTGCCGTGGCGTCAGCCTAGCTCACAGCAACCTCAAACTCCTGGACTCCAGCAATCCTACTGCCTCAGCCTCCCAAGTAGC
>CAUYRT010025550.1:0-64276 GCA_963574885.1 Lepilemur ruficaudatus | reverse complement strand
TTTCTGCTCCTACTAAAAACCTTATTTTACCCAGCTCTGCATCTTTCCACTGAGAGCAGGTGGCGATTATTGGGCCCTTATCAAAAGCCACTACTCGCTAGGCGCGGTGGCTCACGCCTGTAATCCTAGCAATTTGGGAGTCCAAGACAGGTGGATCGCTCAAGGTCAGGAGTTCGAAACCATCCTGAGCAAGAGCGAGACCCTGTCTCTACTATAAATAGAAAGAAATTAATTGGCCAACTAAAAACATATAGAAAAAATTAGCTGGCCGGGCGCGGTGGCTCATGCCTGTAATCCTAGCACTCTGGGAGGCCGAGGCGGGTGGATCGCTCAAGGTCAGGAGTTCGAGACCAGCCTGAGCAAGAGTGAGACCCCATTTCTACTATAAATAGAAAGAAATTAATTGGCCAACTAAAAAAAATATATGTAAAAAATTAGCCGGGCATGGTGGCGCATGCCTGTGGTCCCAGCTACTCGGGAGGCTGAGGCAGGAGGATCGCTTGAGCCCAGGAGTTTGAGGTTGCTGTGAGCTAGGCTGATGCCACGGCACTCTAGCCCGGGCAACACAGTGAGACTCTGTCTCAAAAAAAAAAAAAAGAAAGAAAAATTAGCTGGACATGGTGGCTCACGCCTGTAATCCCAGCACTCTGGGAGGCCGAGGCGGGAGGATCGCTCAACGTCAGGAGTTCAAGGTCAGCCTGAGCAAGAGTGAGACCCCATCTCTACTAAAAATAGAAAGAAATTAATTGGCCAAGTTAAGATATATATAGAAAAAAAATTAGCCGGGCATGGTGGCGCATGCCTGTCAAGTCCCAGCTACTCAGGAGGCTGAGGCAGAAGGATTGCTTGAGCCCAGGAGTTTGAGGTTGCTGTAAGCGAGGCTGACGCCACGGCATTCACTCTAGCCTGGGCAACAGAGTGATACAATGTCTAAAAAAAAAAAAAAAAAAAAGCCAAGCATCAGTTACCTGCTTAAGGTTAAGAATATAACTGACAGAGGAATTATAATAGTGATGGACTTGTTTTAAGAGACAGGAGTCAAGTGAAGCAGGGTGATACAAAGATAAACACTTCTTTTATCATAGTAAGAAGTCAATAAATAATAACTAAAATTGATAAATCAAGTAATAAGAATATAAATTTACATAAGAAGGAGTGAAAAAAATATTTTCATATTTACTTATATATCAATATGAGGAATTTTCTAGAAGAGATTTTTCTGTGTTTTGGGAAGATTTTTCACTATATATAGTTTTATGGCCTTTCATTTTTTAAGCATATAAATGATTTACCTTTTCAAACAAATAAATATGTTAAAATTCAAAACACAAAAATATATTATTGGGGTGAAATCATACCTTTCAGGTACAGTGTACACTATCTGGGAGATGGGTACACTTATAACTTTATCTCAAGCAGTACAAAAGCAATCCATGTAACTGAAAACATTTGTAATATTCTTAAATAAAAATATATATATTATTGAGTAATACAGAGGAAACCAGCCAGAGAAACAAAAGATGTAGAAGTGCTTCCTTCCTCAAATGGGTGGTAGTAATCAGGGAACTAGTACTTGTCATTATAAATTTGCTTGCACAATACTTTTTAATAATTTGTGAATATCAATTTTGATTAAAAATTAAATGCATAAAAATTAAAAACCTCAAATGGAACAAAAGGCTTCTTTAAGAAAAGATGCCTTTAGGAGGAAGCAGTTGTCACATATGAATACAAATAATGGCTCACCCTCTACAATCCCCTCTCTCCCATTTTCTCCACAGCTTCCTCCTCCCTGCTTCTCCCAAGAGGCAGTCATAATAACAATACAATTTCCAATAAAAGATGCTTTGACATTAAAAATAATATAGAAATATATTTAATGCCTTAAAGACTTAATAAAAGTTAATTAAAATGAATATTTCTCCTTTAAAACTTTTATAAATGAAGGAGGAAACAGATGTAAACTGTTACATTACTCATTAAAAGAAATGGAAACTTAAATTACTGTATCAATTTTTACAGACTATATTGCCAATCATAAAATGCTTTATTATGCACAATTAGTAACTGATGATAGTACAAAATATGTCTACAGTTATTACCAAAAATATTTCTTTACGTAAATAAAAAATACAAAAACACTTGTATTGAGAGTAAAATTAAAAGTGAGGAGTTCCAGGACAATGAGTAAGTACTATCTGTGTGAACCTGGCCAGGTGACTTCTCTCTTTTTTCTTCACCTCATTTCTTCATCTGCAAAATGAGTTGGATAAATTCAGTCATCTCTGAGATACCTGCCAGCTCCAATCATTACGTTTTTACTTTTCAGGCCAATTTACTAGTGAAAATGCAATAGCAAGGATCAATTAGTGGATGTAACCAGTTCACAACCATTAGCATCGAGTTATGGTAAGAGGCTGATGCACTGGAAATAGTCTATCAACCACATCACACTGTTGGACGCAAGTGAGGTTAGTACGACTTTTTCAAAGTGCTGCCACTACGTTCTAGCTTGTTTACTCAATCGGTCATTTGATGTAACCTGGTGTAGCAGACTGAAGAAATACCAAAGGATAATTCCCGTCTTCAAACTGTCGACAATGTGTATTGGTGGGGGGTGACAAGTAAACAAGAACAGTGCAATGTGGAAAGTGCTCTGACATTATTAAGTCTACGGTGCTAATGGAAGACAGAGAATAGAGTAAATAACTCTAACAAAGGTCATGAAAAGAGAGTAGGGAAAGAGAGAAGAGAATTATGAAACACAATTTAGGATCCAAGTGTGAATTTTCCTTTTATTCCCGTTAAGTTTCATAATGTTAAATTTAGCTCATTAATCCAGCTTATTGAAATATTAAATCCTGATCTTATTACCCATCATGTGCCACCTACATGGCATTTCTATCTAAAATACTGATTTAAAAGTTGAACAAGAAAAACATAAAAGGACATCAGCAAGATAGTGGAACAGAAGGACCCTGTTTTGTACCCCACCACAACAACAATAATTACATAGCCATCAACAGACGAAAGTACCTTTGCAGAGGATTTGGGATCCAAGTAAGAGAATATAAACCCCCAGCGGAGCCTAAGACCTAGGAGGGCCTTTTGAGTGGGGAGAACCGCAGATGTAGGTGACGGATTTGCCAGCCATGTCCCTGGCTCCAGATCCACAATGGCTCCCACACCGATGTAGACTCAGCTACAGTCCCATTTGGTCATGGTGCTGCTATAAGAACCATCTGCCCCGGGACCCAGAAGTCATGGCCACTTTTGCCTCTGGCAACAAACCTGCCAACCTCAGTCTTGGCTGTAAACTGGATGCGGCTCTGAGGCTTGGCTTTGGTCCTTCTCAGCAGTGGTCCAAGATCAGTCTGGCTGGCAGCATAGGGTCCCAGAAAGAGACAGGCCTGTCTGAGTCCCCAGAGCAGGCTTGCCAACCTCAGTCCCATAGCAAACCCTGAAACGGCTCTAAAACTTAGCTCCAGCACCTCTCAGCAATGATCTATGATCAGTCATGCCAGTAATAGTGGGACAAGGAGACATGCCCACCTGAGTCCTCTGGGCAGGCCTGTCAAGCTTGGTCCCAGCTGTGAACCTGAAAGCAGCCCTGTGACTTGGTTCCTGCCCTTTTCAGTTGTGGACTAGAGCAGCAATGCCTTCTAGGGACCCAACCAGTGACCCAGCAGGAACCTTCCCACAGACCCAGACAAAGCCACAACCATCCATGAACCTAGTAACAGTCCTGCTACTGCAGATCCTGAAGCAGACCCTTATCTCAGAATCATCCCTATGGAGACAGTCCAATCTACCCTGGGACCAGGTAGGATTCATGCCTGCTAGAGCCCTTCTTATTAGGCTCACCAACCACAGACCCCAAGGTGGACACAGCAGCAGCCACATGACCCAGCTCTAACCCCATTCAACTGTGATGCTGAAGGCAATCCCATCAGCCCAGGGATTCTTCTCCAACAAGAGAAGACCTTAATCTGCTTAAACTAATCTGTAATGACTAAAAGAGGTGCTCGCTCCTTCAAATGCACAGACAACAACATAAAGCTACAGGGATAACAAAGAATCAAGAAAATATGACAACACCAAAGGATATTAATAAAGCCCTAGCAATCAACCCCAAAGAAAAGAAGATCTATGAATTGCCTGAAAGAGAACTCAAAATAATAATCTTAAATAAGCTCTATGAGATGCAAGACAATACACTTAGACAACTAAATTAAATTAGGAGCACAATGCATAAACAATATGAGAAGTGTAATAAAGGAATAGAAACCATAAAATAAAGAACCAAACAACTATCCTGAAGTTGAAGAATATAATGACAGATGTGAAAAGTTCAATGAAGAGCTTTAAGAATAGATTCAATCATGTGAAGAAAGAATTAGGAAACTCAAAGATAGGTCATTTGAAATTAGCCAATTAGAGGAACAAAAACAAAAAAAGTGGAAAAGAATAAAGAATGCCTAAGGGGCCTATGTAGCATCATCACGTATATAAACATACAAATTATGGGAGTTCCAGAATACTAAGAGAGAGAGAAAGGGACAGAAAACTAACTTAAGGAAATACTATCTGAAAACTTTACAAATATTATAAGGGATATGGACATGAAGGTTCATAAAGCTCAAAGGATTCCAAGCAAGATCAACCCAAAGAAGAATACTCTGAGGCACATTGTAATCAAATTGTCAAAAGTCAAAAACAAAGAGAGAATCTTGAAAACAATAAGAGATAAGATTTTCATCTTATACAAGGAAACCCCCATAAAGGTATCAGTGGACTTCTCACAGAAACATTAAAGCCAGGAGGTAATGGATAATATATTCAAAATGTTAAATTAAAAAAAAAAAAACTGCCAACCAAGAACATTATTCTCAGCCAAACTGATCTTCAGAAGTGAAGGTGAACTAAAGACATTCCCAGACAAACAAAGCTGAGTGAATTCATCACCACTAGACCTGCCTTACAACAAACGGTAAATGGAGTTCAAGTTGAAATACAAAATGCAAATTAACAACATGAATATATATAAAGTTAAAAACTCAATGGTAATGGCAAATGGTCAAATTCAGAATATTCTTATACTGTAATGATGGTGTGTAAATCACTTATATCTGTAATATAAAGGTTAAAAGACAAAACTATTAAAAATAACCACAGCTATAATAATTTATTAAAGCATACACAATATTAAAAGATGTAAACTGAGACACAAAAAACATGAAATATGGGGGAAGTAAAAGTGTAGAGTTTTTGTGTGTAATTAAAGTTAAGTTGTTTTTATCAGCTTAAAATAAACTGCTATAATTTTAACATGTTCTATGTAAGCCTCATGGCAACCAGAAAGCACAAACCTATAGTAAATACACAAAAGATAAAGAAAAAGGAATCAAGGCATACAACACTAGAGAAAAATCATCATATCACAAAAGAAGAAATCAAGAAAGGACAAAAGGAACAAAAGATCCACAAAATAACTATAAAACAAATAATAAAATGGCAGTAGTAAGTCTTTACGCATTAATAATTACCTTGAATGTAAACAGATTAAATTCTCTAACCAAAAGACAGAGTGGCTGGATGGATTAACAAAACAAGATCCAACTATACGCTACCTACAAGAGACTCCCTTCAGCTTTAAGAACACATGTAGTCTGAAAGTGAAAGGATAGAAAAAGGTATTCTATGCAAATTGAAACCAAAAGAGAACAGGGGTAGCTATTCTATCATACAAAAGAAACTTTAAGTCAAAAGGTGTAAACAGAGACAAAAAGGTCATTATATAATAATAAAGGTGTCAATTCCTCAAGAGAATGTAACAATTGTAATTTTATATGTACCCAACATTGGAGCACCAAAATATATAAAGCAAATATTAATAGATCTGAAGGGAAAGATAGAAAGCAATACAATAATAGTAGGGGACCTCAATACTCCACTTCTGACAATAGATAGATCATCCAGACAGAAAATCAGTAAGGAAACAGAGGACGTAAATTACACATCAGACCAAATGGACCTCACAGACATTTACAGAACATTCCATCTAACAGCAGCAGAACACACATTCTTTTCAAGAACACATGGAACATTATCCAGGACAGATCATATTAGGCCACAAAACAAGTTTTAACAAATTTAAGAAGATTGAAATCATACCAAGTATCTTTTCTAACTATGATGCATGAAATTAAAAATCAGTAACAGGAAGAAATTTTGAAAATTCACAAATATATGTAAATTAAACAACATGCTTTTAAACACCCAATGAGTCAAAGAAGAATCAAAAGGGAAACCAAAAAATATCTTGAGACAAATGAAAGGGGAAACACAACATACCAAAATGTATGGGATGCAGCAAAAGCAGCTCTAAAAGGGAAGCTTATAGCAATAAATGCCTAAATTTAAAAAATTTTCAAATCAATAATTTAACATTATACCTCAAGGGACCAGAAAAAGAATACAAAACTAAGCACAAAGCAGAAGGAAAGAAATAACAAAGGTCAGAGCAAAAATAAATAGAGATCAGAAAAACAATACCAAATATCAACAAACTAAGAGTTGGCTTTTTAAAAAGATAAACAAAATTGACAAAACTTTAGCTAGGCTAACATGGGAAAAAAAGAGGGAAAAATCAAACAAATGAAATCATAAATAAAAGAGGAGACATTACAACTGATGCCACAGAAGTACCTAGGAATAATTCTATGTCAAAAAATTGGATGACCTAGAAGAAATAGATAAATTTCTAGAAATCCATAACCTACCAAGACTGAATTAGGAGGAACAGAAAGTCTGAACAGATAAAAAACAACAGTATCGAGTCAGTAATAAAAGATTTCTCATCAAAGAAAAGCCCAGGACCTGATGGCATCACTGGTGAATCCTACCACATATTTAAAGAAGAACTAATATCAATCCTTCTCAAACTCTTCCAAAACACTCAAGAGGAGGAAATACTTGCAAACTCATTTTACAAAGCCAGCATTACCCTGATACCAAAGCCAGACAATGACACTACAAGAAAAGAAAATTACAAGCCAATATCCCTGATGAACATAGATGTAAAAATTCTCAACAAAATACTAGCAAACCTAATTCAACAGCACATTAAAAGGATCGTTCACCATGGAATTTATTCCTGGGATGCAAGGATGGTTCAACATATGCAAATCAATAAATATGAAACATCACATTAACTGAATGAAGGACAAAAATCACAGGATCACCTCAATAGGTGCAGAAAGAGCATTTGAAAAAATTCAAATCCTTTCATAATTAAAAACTCCCAACAAATCAGGTATACAGGGAGTGTATCTAAGCACAATAAAGGCTATAGATGTTAGCCCACAGCTAATGTCATACTTAACAGTGAAACGTTGGAAGCTTTTCCTCTAAGATCAGGAACAAGATAAGAATGCCTATTCTTACCACTTCTGTTTACAATAGTACTGGAAGTCATAGCCAGAACAATTAGACAAGAAAAAGAAATAAAAGGCATCCAAATCTAAAAGGAAGAAGTTAAGCTGTTACCTGTTTGCAGATGACATGATCTTATATAAAGAAAACCATAAGACTCCACCAAAAGACTGCTAGAACTAATATACGAATACAGTAAAGCTGCAGGATACAAAATCAACACACAAAAAATCAGTAGCATTTCTATACACTAACAGTGAACTATCTGAAAAAAGAAATTTAAAAAATCCAATTTATAATAGTATAAAAAAATAAAATATTTAGAAATAAATTTAACCAAAGAGATGAAAGATCTGTACCCCTAGAAAATTATAAAACACTGATGAAAGAAATTGAAGAAGATATAAGGAAAGACATCTTGTGTTTATGGATTGGAAGAATTAATATTGTTAAAATGTCCATACTACCAAAAATAATCTATGGATTCAATGCAATCACTATCAAAATTCCAATGACATTTGGCTGGGTGCGATGGCTCATGCCTGTTATCCTAGCACTCTGGGAGGCCGAGGCGGGCAGATCGTTTGAGCTCAGGAGTTCAAGACCAGCCTGAGCAAGAGTGAGACCTCGTCTCTATTAAAAAAATGAAAGAAATTAGCTGGGCAACTTAAAATATATAGAAAAATTAGCCAGGCATGGTGGCACATGCCTGTAGTCCCAGCTACTTGGAAGGCTGAGGCAGGAGGATCACCTGAGCCTAGGAATTCGAGGTTGCTTCGAGCTAGGCTGAAGCCATGGCACTCTAGCCCAGGCAACAGAGTGAGACTCTGTCTCAAAAAAAAAAAAAATCCAATGACATTTTCCACAACAGTAGAAAAAAAAATCCTAAAATTCACATGGACCCACAAAAAACCCTGAATAGCCAAAGTAATCCTGAGCAATAAGAACAAAGCTAGAGGCAACACACTACCTGAACTCAAAATCTACTATTAATACAAAGCTATAGCAATCAAAACAGTACAGTACTAGCATAAAAACAGATACACCAACGGTACAGAATAAAGAGGCCAAAAATAAGCTCAAGGATATTTGGCCAATTAATTTTTGACAGGGGCACCAAGAAGACACAATGGGGGAGGAGCAGTCTCTTCAATAAATATCCACATGGAAAAGAATAAAATTGGGTCCTTATCTTATACCATACACAAAAATCAGTGCAAAATGAATTAAAGACCTGAAACCATAAAATTCTGAGAAGAAAACATAGGGGATAGGCTCCTTGACATTGGTCTTGCCAATGATATTTTTATTTATTTATTTTTTTGAGACAAAGTCTCACTCTGTTGCCCAGGCTACAGTGCCATGGCGTCAGCCTAGCTCATAGCAACCTCAAACTTCTGGGTGCAAGCGATCCTCCTGCCTCAGCCTCCCAAGTAGCTCGGACTACAGGCACATGCCACCACGCCTGCTAATTTTTTATACATATTTTTAGTGGTCCATATAATTTCTTTCTATTTTTAGTAGAGACGGGGTCTCGCTCTTGCTCAGGCTGGTCTGGAACTCCTGAGCTCAAAGGATCCTCCCGCCTCGGCCTCCCAGAGTGCTAGGATTACAGGTGTGAGCTGCCACGCCCGGCCAGCAATGATATTTTTAAATAGGACACCAAAAGCACAGGCAACAAATCAAAAATAAACAAGTGGGATTATAGCAAAATAAAAAGCTTCTCCACAGCAAAGGAAACAATCAAAAAGAGAAAAGGAAGCCTGTGCGTTGGCAGAAAATACCTGCAAACCACCTATCTGATAACAAGTCAATAGCCAAAATATAAGGAACACACAGAATTCAACAGCAAAAAAATGAGTAACCTAATTTAAAAATGGGCAAAGGACCTGAATAGACATGTGCAAAGAAGTCATTTAAAAGGCCAACAGGTACAGTGTATGAAAAGGTGTTCAACATCACTAATCATCAGAGACGTACAAATGAAAACCACAATGAGATAGCACCTCATACCTGTTACGATGGCTTTTGTCCAGAAAAAAAACAAGATATAAGTGTGAAGAAAAAGGAACACTTATATGCTGTTGATGGGTGTGTAGATTGGTGCAGCCACAGTAGAAAAGAGTATGGAGATTCCTACAGAAATTAAAAATAGTATCGTATGATCCAGTAATCTCTCATGGGTATACACCCTCAGGAAATGAAATCACCACCTCATGAAGATATCTACACTCTCAAGTTCATTGAAGCATTATTCACAATAGCCAAGATATGGAAACAACTTAAGTATCCATTAATGGATGATGAATAAAAAAACCGTGGTGTATATATATACATAATGGAATATTATTCGGCCTTAAAAAAGAAGGCGATCCTGCCATTGAGACAATATAGATGAACATAGAGGACATCACGTTAAGTGAAATAAGCCAGATATGGAAAGAAAAATGCTGCATGACCTCACTTATATGTGGATTCTTATTAAAAAAAGAAGAAAAAAACTGAATACATACAGAGTAGAACGGTGGTTACCAGAGCATGGGTTGGGTAGGGGCTAATGGGAAGATGTAGGTCAAAGGGTGCAAAGTTGCAGATATGTAGGATGAATAAGTCTAGAGACCTAAAGTACAACATGATGACTACAGTTAATAATACTGTATTGTATAATGGAAATTTGCTAAGAGAGTATATTTCAAGTACTCTTACCACAAAAAAATATAAATAAATAAAGGTAACTATGTGAGATGATGGATGTATTAATTTGCTTGACTGTAATTTGCAATCACTTCACTATGTATATGTACATAAAGACATCACGTTGCACATTTTAAATATTAAATAAATAAGAAAGGATAAGGAAGTCTTGCAAAATACAGAACCAATCTGGACATTACAAGTTGATGAGGAACATGGTCATTTGACCAATTGCATGCACTAAGCTTATACGACTCCATTTGGCTATCATAAGCCAATATAAACTCCACTTTTAGTCTGAAAATCCTTCCAAAGAGAGCACTGAGGTCTAAGAACCTGTCCTTAGTGAACCTACATTAGATCCTGGTTTTCTCTTCTAGGCTCCCATATCACCTGTTTAATAGTCCATCCTTAAAACTTACCTAGGATGGCCATTAAGTTCCCTGGTCTTCCCTGGGAAGATTCTACCCTGTTTCCATTTTGAAAAAAAAAAATCAGAATTTTTGTTCATTTTCATGATTTCTCAAAATTATTTTCTGTAGCCATCCACAAATCTCATTTCCAAATGCTCTCCATATCCCGGAATATAATTTCATTAATACCTGAGGATTTGAAATCAATTAGAGCTACAGAATCTCTCACTATCAGCTATTTTATTGACCATAAGCACTAAAAGATACAAATCCCAAAAAGAAATGGTATGGACTGTAAACAATCTTTGCCATTAAAACAGAGCCAGAAAGAATGGATAAAAAAGAGAATATGAATTCAAAGCAAGAGTATGACATAAAAATGGCAGCTTTGTCATTTTAATTCTTTGAAAATATATAAAACAGTAATTTGCTTCAATAACTCAGTGCCCATTTTTAATAACTATTACATATAAAAACTGCCCATCCCCAGAATATGAGTGTGTGGCTAGGTTCTGTCCTTGATCCTCTCTGCTTCTCCCTCTAAATGGACTTACCTTCTGAGGGCCATCTACTATTTAAATGACTACAGATCTATGTCTCTAACCTGATCTTTCCTAAAAACTCTATTTCCAGCTGTCTACTTGGCTTTTCTTCCAAGAGAGTCCACTTTAACCTCAGGGTCACCTTGCCCCAAGCCAAACTACTATCTTTTGAAAAAATTAAAAGTCCCCCTTCTCCCCTTCCCCATTTCTGTGGTTACTAACATTCATTCTTCCTGTGCCCCTAGCCTGCAACCTAAACTGACTCCATCCTTTCTTCTCTCTTATATCTAAATCAGTTGCCAAGTTCATCAATCTTCCCTTTGTAGTATCTCTTGCATAATACCCGGCTTTAATTTTCATAATCAAAACTCAAATTCAACCTTTATCGCTCTACACAGCCTGTGCAGCAGCTCCCCTTACCCAGCTTCAGAGGAAAGGGCAACAGATCCAACTTTCCAAAACATGTTCTCATCAAGTCATTCCTAGGCTCTAGCGCTTCCAATGACCTTCCAACTTCCCCACGGACTGAGCAAGGCCACTCCGAGTTTAACCTTCAGGACCATCAGTTCTTGTGTACTTACTGCCACCAAACCTTTGCAACACACGCCCAGCTAGAACGCTTTTTACAGTTCAATGCAGTAACATCTATTCCTCCTTTCAATCTTACCTATCAGTCAAAGGCATAAATACACGCAGAATGCAGGAATGAATAAAGGCTACCTACAAGGGGCTCAGACTGAAACTGAGTCAACTGGGAACTTGTTGGGCACCTACTTGCAAGACACTTTGTTAATCACTGTACAGGACTGAAGATATGCACTATGGTTAATCCTGAGAGAACCACCACATATAACATCTTATAGAAAAAATGCATCCCAACTGCCAATCAAAATAAATTACAAACTTCTTGGGGGAAAAATCATATTATAGGCTTGGTGCAGCCTGTACCATGAAATAAGCATGTCTGAAAAGGCACATCCAAACTTGACTGTTTTTTGTTAATAAACATTAAATTCACTCTAAAAAACAAGAGCCACCTAATGAAAGTCAACAATTTCATTATAATACAAATAATCTTTGATCCTTAACCTCTGTATGTCTAAAATGTCTTACTTTTTAAAAGACAGATTTGTACCTGAGCTATTTGTGAATTATGGCTTAGAGAAGTTAAATAAGATGAACTCTCAAAGGTCCTTCAAATTCCTTAAGTCCTCAAGGGTTAACTACTTCCACATGGCTCCTCTAAGTGATTCTGTGGCACAAAGTACATCTCCTTACAAAGCATCCTGGTGGAAAATCCACAAACTATCTAGAGTAGTTCCAGTTCCAAGACCCCTACTAAAAGGTTTCTTCCTCTTTTAACAAAAGAGCAGTCCCATCAGAAACTCCTTACCAGTGTTCTAGAAAAGCAATGTAGTGTCTTCCCAACACAGTAAATGCCATTTAAGAATTATTTAAACATTTTCATATTAATTACAGCATTATCTAATTATTATTTTATTTAAAATTACTGAGGAAGTTTCACATGCCAAGAAATACATCTTAAATCTATGTTATCCTGGCTTTAAAATGCAACCATATGTTGCATTTGGCCACTTTATGGCTAATGAGCAAAAACAAATGAACACTTTTCTTCTGAAATTCAAGAATGAAAGATTATAAATTGCTGGAAAACATATTATTCCAATGTCTATCACAAAGAATGGATGATAAAACTATCAATATGGTGCAGATGAGGGGAAGAGGTTGACAATCAAAGCACACAACATCAGACACTACCATTGTACCATCATGAAGCTATTAGGTATGTGAAAGGGGTGATTCTCCTCTAATCTCCTATCCTCAATAACAGCTCCACAAAATGAAAAGGGAATTTTACCCCAGTCAACAGACATACATAGAAGACATAAATGTTTCCCCTCTCATAGTAAGCAGATAGACATGATATTTTAAGGAGCTAGGCAGTGTGTGTGTGTGTGTCTGTGTCTGTGTCTGTGTCTGTGTGCACACACACGAGGTGTAATCTTAGCATGCATTTATTCAATAGTTCTTTCAAGAATATCCAAATAAAGTTTATTTTAACCATTCTCGGCCGGGTGCGGTGGCTCACGCCTGTAATCCTAGCACTCTGGGAGGCCGAGGTGGAAGGATCGCTCAAGGTCAGGAGTTCGAAACCAGCCGGAGCAAGAGTGAGACCCCGTCTCTACTAAAAATAGAAAAAGAAATTAATTGGCCAACTAAAAATATATAGAAAAAAAATTAGCCAGGCATGGTGGCGCATGCCTGTGGTCCCAGCTACTCAGGAGGCTGAGGCAGGAGGATTGCTTGAGCCCAGGAGCTTAAGGTTGCTGTGGGCTAGGCTGATGCCACAGCACTCTAGCCTGGGCAACAGAGTGAGACTCTGTCTCAAAAAAAAACTATTTTCATGGAGATGCAATGCCCACAATCTAAAAGTTAATAAGAATTAAGGATAAATGTTAGCAAGTACTAGTATTAAAATAAAATCTTTACAGTTACAAGCAATCAAGTGGTAATGCAATTAAGGATCCTATATGACTAAAAAGCAGAATCAAGGCTCACCCATGTTGTAGTATGTATCAGGACTTCATTCCTTTCTATTTCCCAATAATATTCCATCGTATGAATATACCACATTTTTGGTCCTTTCATCAGTTTCATCAGTTGAAAGGACCAAAAGGTTGTTTCCATTTTTTGACTATTATTAATGATGTTGCATGAACATTAGCCTATAAATTTTTGTACAGACATATGCTTTTATTTCTCTTGGAGGAGTAGAACTGCTGGTTCACATGGTAACTCTGTTTAAGAACTGCCAGACTGTTTTCCAAATGGGCTGCACCATTTTCATTCCCATCAGCAGCGTATAAAGGTTCCAATTTTTCCACATCATTACTAACACTTATTATTATCTGTCTTTTTGATTATAGCCATGGTGGAGGGTGTGAAGTGATATCTCATTGTGGCTTTGATTTACATTTCCCTGATGGCTAATGATGTTGAGCATCTCTTGGCCATTTGTGCTTATTAGCCATTTGTGTATGTTAGCTCTGGATTTTTCACAGATGGCCTTTATCAGGTGGAAGAAGTCCTTTCTATTCCTGGTTAACTGAGTGTTTTTTATCATGAAGGAGTGTTGCATTTTGTCAAATGCTTTTTCTGTCTATGGAAATGATCGTGGGTTTTTTGATACTTTGCTGGTACATAATTTTACATACTTATGAAATCTATGCAATCCTAAAAACATGTAATGCATTTCATATTTTTATAAAAAAGTTTAAATTTAAATTAACTATAAACTCTAAAAATTATGTCTGTTAAAAAAAAATTATGGGAGTCCCTTGTTTTGGACTGAGCTCCTCAACCAACCAGGCGCCACCAGGACAGACCAAACCAGAATGGACTCACCCCTGTTAAATTCCGTATAATCAAACTGAAAATTTAAGGAAGCAGGAATATCCCAAAACAGACCAGTTTTTCCTGAAAACAGGAGATTCTAGGCTACCTGAGTCAGCGTAATAAGCAAGTACCCTCAGTTTTAACACTTACAAAAAAGTGACCTGATGTTAACCAATCGGTTTTCCTTTCTTTTTTTTTTTTTTTATCATTTTGTTTCCTCCTTGTTCTCACCTTACAAAACCCACTTGTCCAGTGGGAGCTCTAATTTTATTTTGTAGAATGGAGGCTGCCCCATTAATAAATCACAAATAAAAGCCTATGACTTAATTTGCTGTAATTTTGACTTTTGACATGTCTATAACAAAAATTGTGGAGAAGCATTATCAGTAATGTATTTATTACAAATTTATTATGAAACTTATCCGGGGTCTTTTTAGGCTGGTAAAAATAGTGGTGGTTTTTTTTTTTTTTTTTTTCATTCTACCAGTCTCAATTTTTTGTGGTCCTACTTTTTCAAACTACTTTTTGGCTACTTCTGTTCTTCAGAAGCAGCCCAATACACCCTAAAAGTCTATGAACTACTCTACATAAGCCCAAATTAAACAGACTTTCTATGTAAGTGAATATTATAAAAAGCAAGTCAAATAAAACAGAAATGATATCATCAGAGGATCTGTGTCCAACCATCAAATAAACAAATCTGTACAATATAAGACGGCAACAACACGTAGTTTCACTAATAGTCAAATTTACCTACACCAAGTAGTCTTTAGTAAATCCCGTGTGCAATCTTTCAACTCAGTTAACTACCTTCTAGCATTTAACAAAATCATTTAAAAGAATAGGTTCTGTCTCCATGATTAAGCACATTCTGTCAAAATACGTATACACAGATGATGGCGCATTTTCCCCCTTTTAAAATTCAAATCTAATTGGAAATGCTATCTTTCATGCAGAATTTTTAAAAAGATGCTAAAAGTTCATAGAGTATATTAAACCAGTTCAAAGTAGCAGACCAAAATAACTAATGTACATTTTGAGGTCTTGGAAACTGTATTGGCTAACATGGCTGTCGCCAGCTAGAACTAGCTCGATCTAGATTAGGAAGCACTCCCATGAAGGAGACCAGAAGAGAAACATATTAAAAGCTCATGGTATGGGATCTTATTAAAAGAAAGTCTCAATAACATTAAGAACATTTCTTCTGTTTATTCTCAATGTTTACATTCAACCAATGAGTCTGAAAATACAATGAAGCAAAAAAGATGCCATTATTATTAAGATAATATATCATTTAAAATCAATTTGAGGAGCAAATTATATCTGCCAGCCATTAACCAAATCACATATTTTCAAAAAAAAAAAATTACACATAATTTACTTAATTTTATATTGTGTATCCTCTACCCCACTCTACTCCCAAAACCCAAGCAACTTAGATGCAGACGTTTTGGTTCATGCTTAATTCTTCTCCTAAGATTTCCAATATTGCATATATTGCCAGAATTTCATTCTAACTCCTTTTGGATAGCAAGGAGAAAATGCTTACAAAATTATAGAAATCTACAAGAACACAGACTGCATCATAGAAAGATGAGTCACTTTTCTCTTCACCCCAACATTCAGGATCCTTACACACTGGGACTGGACTACACGAAACCCAGTGGCCGAAAGGGACTCTTCTTCCACGAAACACTGCACTAATTCTCCAGCATTCAGCTTTTCCACTTGAATGGAATAAAAACCCTTTTGAGAACAACAATTACAATCCCCCCATTTTTTTTCTCAGGCACACTATTGGACTTCTTAGTGCATGCACAATGCAAATAAGGCAAGCTTCCTTTCACAGAGTGATTAATATGCAAAGACAGCCTGCTTTTTTAGTAGGATGTGAAGAACCACCAACAAGCCTTTCTAAGCCCAGAGGTTTCTACAATTATTTCCACTGTTTATTTTTAAACAGAAGATTACACAATAACACCAAGCGCTTTAGCTCTGATTTGCCAATATTTTGTAAACAATGACAATTTAGATTTTAAGCCTTTTGTATCAGATTTAAATCTATGGTCAACTATTGATTCCAATGTTATTAATTTTTTTTCCGAATATAGGAAACTCACAAGGGATACTTTCTTTTTAAGAAACTGCACTTTGTCTTTAAATAGCAAATGATTTGTCTGGCATGAACCTTTGGAAAATTTGTGATTTTTAAGATTTATTATAAATTCCAAACTAAGACGAAGAACTTACATTTTTCTAAAAGAACTGTAACACTAGAAATTACATTTTAATAGGATTCCATCTAATTTACATGTATCCTTATAACTTGTGACTTTTCTAAATTATTATCAAACACAATATAAGTCTATTTTGATAGAAAATTAAAGAAAATTTGTTCAATAAAACAATGCTACAAAGAAAATAGGACCTTTGTAGAATGGATATGCACATTTAAGGAACATTTCTAACCACACTAGTTCCTTGGTGATTTTTTACCAAAGTTTCCAAGAAAATGCAAACCATATCAGATATGATCATTAGACCTTCCTTAATAAAAATTTCACTTGTCTCATCATTTTGTTTTTGGAGTATCTCCACCTACAAAGTCTCACGAAGAGATTCCAATCACACAATTACCTGACATTTCCACCTAATGTTTTGTTGTGGGTATTAATTTTTTCATCAATGCATTAAACATCAAAATGTAAATTTAATTTTTATGATCATTTAAAAAAACTCTATAGATATAATTTTAAGATGCTAGATATGGATGAGACCACTTCAAACTGAATTTCAGTCAAAATATTTTTAAAAATGTATGTATATCAATTCCCACCATGGCCTAAATGAAGTCCATCTTCTTGCCAACAGTCCCAAATCCCAAGATATAGACTCTGCCAGCCAATGATATCTGCATACCATCAGGTTTTCTACAGGATAGATATTAGCATCATTTCAAGGACATCAGCAATCATCAGAGACATTTTGGTTTCGTTGTGAAGTTCTAGTGTCCAACTAGCACAAATCACAAGAGCCTGGATTCTCCAGAAAGCATCAGATATATAACCAACTCCACCAAATTCATCTGTAGTTTAAATTGTTTTTTTCCTTCATGTCTTTAAATTCTAAATTAAGAAATCTGTAACTGAAAAAGGAAAAGTACCAATTTATTTTTTTCTAGTCTATAAATAAAAAGATAAAGTCAAGACTAAACTGAACTCATTTTAAATCTCTGATGTTGAGCAAGTTAAAACAGTATATAATTTTAAACCCACTTACCACAAACAAAAGGTTTACTTTTTCATTTAGAAATGGATACATAAATCATTAAAATAATTACACATATTTACAATGTGTGCTTTCTTAAAATATCTCCAACTATATATTTGTTATTATGGTTAAATAACATAATTTAACTGTCTGAGGTTTGTTTGTGACAGCTATTTTGTGACAGGGCAGCAAAAGTATAGCTCAGTAATATATTGATTTACCTCCCAGTGACTTCAAAAGGATCTACTGTGAATATCTCTAGAACACCAAATAATAAATGACTATTCAGGTTTCTTATTTAGGTACAAAACTACTCTTAAATATCTAAGTCAATTACTGTTTGAAGCGTTTATCTTCTAAAATATAATGGCTATATCCAACTTGGCAATAAAGAAAGACAAACAATAAAAATATTCTTTTTATGAGAAGGAAGGAAGGGAATTGAACTGCCTTCAGGACCAGTTAGATTAATTGAGTCTGACTGGTAATTTAAATTCTGATTCCAAAACCAATTTAGCTCAAAATGACCTCAAATTGTAATCTAGGGCAGTTAATGGACTCCCTTTCAATCTCTTATCTTCAAAGAAAATCACATAATGTCCCTTTTCTGCTTCATTATGACAGATGGTTTTCTTTGACAAAAATTTTAAATTTTAAACATGTGATGAGTAACTTTAAGTTACATACACAAGAGGGGAAAAAATCTGATAAAGGAACAAATAACTCTTAGTTATCATTTTCTGACATTTCAAGGTTGTCTCTGAAGTCATTTCACAGGAATAAATATTACAAGTGTAAGCAAAAACAATTTAGAACATGGTCTTGAATGCCTCACAGAGCTACCGAATGTGTTCATATTCTACCTCCAACTCCTACTCCAACTGCATAGAACACAGGAGTTATTCCACACATACTGGATTAAGTGACTGTGTCTAGTAAATGCTCTACTATCCAACCAAGTCTGGGACATGGCCATTTGCAAACGTGTTCGCCAGCCTGCTCTTGGTCTGGTTTGCAGCATCACTGCCACGCCCATATCTTTATGTCCAAGAAACGTGGAATCTCAGGAGGCCACCCTGGACTCTTTTGAGACATCTTAAGTTTAGAAAAGTTCCCTCAAAAATCTGGACTCAACTCTTTGAATTGCCAGTCCTTTGAAGATGCCTTAACATTCCTCTTTTTAGGTCCTCGCCTTTGATGCGCCCCTAGAGCATTTACATCTTCCTTTAAGAATTCTGCAGGCTTCTTTCAATCTCAAGGATTCGATACTAAAACGTGCGGGATAAAAGATTTTTCAAAAGTCTGCTTTGGGCGGTAGCAATTAAGAACCCTGAAAGAGACAGGTTACCAGTGGGTTCTGAGGCTGCTCCAGAATGAAAGCTGGCACGTCCCATCAAACCACTGACGGTAACCACACGCGCGCATGCGCACACACGACTGCAAGCTGCAGGAGGGCAGCAGCCAGACCTTCTCCCCCATCCCCTCTCACCCGAGCCCAGACTGAGAGGCTGACCCAGATGGACTTTGCTCTTGAGTACATCAGACTTTGCTGCGGGCAGAAGCGCCCTACTGAAAATAGAGGGATTAAAGGAAATAATGCGTACTGAAGAAAAATACCCACAATCCATTTCTCCTGCTCAGCTGGGAGAAAAACAGGAGGCAGACTTACACCATGCAAGCTGCGAAATGCTGAGTTCTCTTAAATTGACCAGCCCAGGAGAAAAATGTAAGTACCAATGAGGGGCTGTGGTCGTCCCTCACTCAACAGACCAGGTCTCTGCACAGTCCTCCGGGCGCGTGACGCCCACCGCGCGGAGCCCCGCGGCTTTTCGGGGCCTAGCTCCTTCCAACGGACCTGCAAGGATCCTTAGAGTCCGAGGAGTGAACGGAAACAACAGGAAACACGCAAGGAGGTGCTAAAGCGAGCATAATAAAGAGGAATTCAGAGGAAAAAGACGACACCGGAAGCAAGTGGAACTTTCTGAAATCCTCAGCAATATGAAAGATACTGTATCACGAAAGAAGAGGATGCTACGCTATCCCTCAGAGGTAACTTTCCCTTACCTGTTCATTCTTCATGTTCCAAAGAATTAAGGTTGCCAGATAAATGACTTTCAGATTAATGAAGTGTCACCACTGTGATGTTTAGCAGCAACCATTATTTAAACATACTAAATGTTATGGGCTCCCCTACTGTGGCAAATTGACAGGTTTGATATTAACCCTATGCAAACAGAAGGGAGGGCTATATAAATCAATTTGATATTTAAAGTGCTACTTTTCTCAAAATCAAGATCTACTAGACTTTGCTTTCCACAGGAGGTAAAACAGCTATGCAATCAGCCATAGTATTTCTAACTCAGTTGCAACTCACAGTGATCCTGAACTCTTGGAAAATCAAAAATAAATGGAAAAAAATGTGATTCTCATTATAATCAATACTTAAATCCAACACTAATTGTGTATTTCTTCACTGTGGACTTTAGCAGAAAGAAAGGAAATGGGAGAAAATTACAGAGCTCACTATGTGCCAAACAGTTGTATAAACTACCTCATTTCATCCTCACAATAACCGTATTAGGTGGGTATTATCCCTAATTTACAGATAAATAAACTGACCGTTGGAAAGATTAAATAATTGGTTCAAGGTCATGGAAACAGAAAAGCCACAGTACAAACCGCAGTTTTGATACCAAAAGCCCATGGGGCACCACCTACAGTATGCACTGCCTCTAGAACACCAAAAGGAGATATTAAATTAAGAAAGGAAGATAATTAGTAATTATTAACCCAAATCAAAGAGCTTGCATTGGATTTACATAATAACAGGTCTTTAAGGCTGCCACGTTGTACCCTAAACCTAATCCTCATATAGCAACTACAGCCTAACTGGTGATTGGCAGCATCTCATTAAACAGAAATGGACACTCCCAAATGAAATACGAATAAAAGGACATTAGAAAAGTAGCCAATCACAACCCTTCCCACACCTTTGCTGATCAAAACAATACATCCAATTTGTGACAAGAAGAATCTTCAAAAGATTTTGCTACCCACAGGAAGATTTTTAAAAGGTATAGAAAGAAAGTTGTGACTATCATGGGCAATGATGTAAGAATATAAAATTGTAAATAAAAATAATCAACTCACATGATAAATGGAATCACTAGGGGAAAACCCCTCACTTTATTCATTTCCTTTCATGTGCCTTTGTCCCATCGTCCTTTGCAAAGGCTGCTCATCTCTCTGGCTCTTTCCCCAAGGTACTCAGTTCAGCATGTCCAGGTAGCCCACAGGATGAAGACTTTGCCAAACCTAACAGCCCTTCTTTCCTTCTTTTTTGTTAAGTGTCCAGGATATCAGCTCTTCCTCAGTCTTTGACTCTAAGTAAAGAACTTGAATTTCACTATTCAAATGAAATCCCTCTGAGGTCCCTCTGAGTTTCTAACTTCCTTCTCATCTTCTTTATATTCTTAACCACGTTAAGACCAGCTGCCCTCGTTTTCACTGCACTATTTGTTTACAACTGAATATAAAGCAATATGTGTTCATTATAGAAAACTCAGACGACATAAAAAGTAATTTACCTTCAACCAGTCTTGATGGAGTAAGTGAAAGGTGTAATTTTTTGGTCTTCTTTTTTTAATTTTTTTTTATTATTATTATTTTAGAGACTAGGTCTCACTCTGTTGCCTAGGTTATAGTGCAGTGGCGCAATCATAGCTCACGGCAGCCTCAAACTCCTGAGCTCAAGTGATCCTCCTGCCTCAGCCTCCAGGGTAGCTGGGATTACAGGTGCCAGCCACCACGCCCAGCAGTGTATTTTTAACAAAACTGGGATTATAGCTACAAATAAATACTGATTGTTTCCAACTTTTTTCACTTCACATTATTATACTTTTCTAACCTAGGCATTCACATCACTAAGCTTTGCTTCTCTCCATTTGCTCAAAATTACTTTCTGAATTATAGACAAGATACCATTCTACATGCTACATAAATACAACAACGTAAATGTTTCTGGGTGCGATAATGACCCCACAGAGTACTGACTGTAATTCATGGTGTTTTTTTGTCCACTGAAAGAATATAAAAATATAGACTACTATGACCTTTGAGTTTTCTTGGTTTACTTAGCTGGTCTCTCTCCACTCCCTCCCAAACAGGGAACATGCAACCCACCTCCACCCTTCCTCTTAGCAGAGCCCAGTCCTTCATTCAAAGCTTCCTTCAACTCTCTCTTACATTGTGAGCGGTTCTCCAACCACTCCTGGTTCCCAGGCCATCTTTGTCTTGCCTCTAAAACGTTAGGCGCCCCACATTTTGGCTGTAGATGCCACCTGGTATTCCTAGTCATCTTTTCATTCTCAAATAGACAGTAAGCTCTCTGAGGTCAAGGTATGATACTAATATTTAGGAAGCAAAGGTGTGTGCCTGTAGTCTCAGCTACCCTGGAGGCTAAGGTGGGAGCCCAGGAGTTTAAGACCAGCTTAGGCAACATAGGGAGACCCCGTTTCAAAAAAGGGTATCATATTTAGAGTTTCATTTTGTTTTTTTCACACCCTGCCACTAAAACTACTTAGATGCTCAGCAAGTATTTTTGCTGTCAATTCTTCCCCTCCCTCACAACTCATTAAGTCCTTCTAGTGCACTCCTTCCCTCTCCACTACAGACTGCTTCACCCTCTCTCCCGTCCTGCATTCTTCCTTCTATGACAGTAGCTTTCAAACTCTTTTGAACTGAGCCATGATGTTTTCCATCACAACTGGGTTACATATTACACACACACACACACAAACACACACTCACACACACTCACACTGAAACAAAAGTTCCTCAAAGCAGTACTTACCCTTATGATATAAAACACACTCTCTTTTCTATTCTATTTCATTCCTTCCTCCCTCCTTTTTTCCTTTTCTTCCTTCTTTCCTTCCTTCCTTTTTAATGTATATAGAAGCCAACTAAACAGATTTTACCATCCACAGTTTGCAAAATGCTGACTTACAGGTATGATAGTAGTCTGCCCAAACTTTTCTAAAACCTAAGATGTCTCTTCATTTCCCCATCATGTTGACAGTACCGTGGCTTTTTTCACTGCCTCAAGTTTGTGACTTTTAAAACTCTTTCTCTCAGGCATCTACCATTTGGGATTTATCATATAAGACCCTTGCTGGTTGATTTGTCGTCTCTAAAATCTCAGCTATGCCCTTTTTATCCATACCCAAAGTCATTATAAGTATATCTTTCCAAAATTATCTGCTTTACAAAATGTATCACAGTTGGATTTCTTTAATCTAACAAACCCCTCTGGCAGTACATAAAATTTAAATTGTATGAAGTTTTTCAGCTACACGTCTACTAATAAAAGGTATGGTTGTGAAATATTTTCATTTGCAACCCATTTCATATGTATTATCTTAGTTTGTTCATATACTTAAATGAGAAAATTACAGTAAAAAGAGGTTAAGTAACATATACATTCAACTTATATACATTCACTTATATACATTATATACATTCACTTTAAGTAACTTATATACAGTTATATATATACGTATATAACACAGAGCCAATACCTGAACTCAGATCTTTTGAATCTAAGCCCCACAGTATCCTTTCTCTACATACGAGTCTTCCTATTAATTTAGCAAGATACTTTCATTGGACTTCACTGGTCTCAGAGCCAGCTTTTTAACTGGCTCCTCTGCTCCCAGCCTCTGCGTTCTCTATCATCTGACTGATGTTTCATACAACAACAAAAATTCTTTCGCTAATCCTTTACTTTGTCCAGCCACTATGGTGTGTGCTACATAAAACCAAAATTCCCTTTAAGTGCTGCAATCATCTCTACCAATTTGCTCCTACTTATTTTTCTGCTGATTCACAGCTAGCATCCAACACAAAGCCTGGCACAGCACATGTTCACAGGATAGCTGCTACTGCTGACTATCCTCTGAATCACTTTTTAAAATGATGTTTCTGGCCAGGCGTGGTGGCTCATGCCTGTAATCCTAGCACTCTGGGAGGCTGAGGCGGGCAGATCGCTCAAGGTCAGGAGTTCAAAACCAGCCTGAGCAAGAGTGAGACCCCATCTCTACTATAAATAGAAAGAAAGAAATTAATTGGCCAACTAAAGATATATATAGAAAAAATTAGCTGGGCATGGTGGCGCGTGCCTGTAGTCCCAGCTACTCGGGAGGCTGAGGCAGAAGGATCACTTGAGCCCAGGAGTTTGAGGTTGCTGTGAGCTAAGCTGATGCTGATGCCATGGCACTCAGTCTAGCCCGGGCAACAGAGTAAGACTCTGTCTCAAAAAAAAAAAAAAAAAAAAGAAAGTCAACTGTCTTTGCAATTGTATGTAATATTGCAATGAATATTACATGAATGGATATCTTCTTCCTAATAATGCCTATTAATAGAATAAAATCTCAGGAGTCAGGTGTAGAGGTAGCACCATGTTTATTACCCCAGTTGACGTTGCTATAGCATTTACCCAACATACTGAACTTCTGCTGAAGGCCAGCAGCAGTGTGGTCTCATGTTTGTGGTCTCAATGTTAAGCAATGCATATTATATAGTGTTTTTTTCTTTCCTGTTACATATGCTATGTTAGCCCCTTTTTGAGTTCTAAGACTTGCCTGTTAGAACTTTTTTGCTGTTGTATTTGGATGGCATGCTTGGATTCTGTAGATGGTGTTTCTTATTTTAGTACTTTCTAGGAATGCTTTTTGATGTAAATTTTCACATTCAAGTCTCTGTGAAACATTCCTCTTCCCATTGCCTTATATTTTCATGTATTTCACCATGTCTATCCCTGGGCTTTGCCTTTATAAAGATACCAGACTGATTTCTATAGCACAATAATGAGAGCTAAACACACTTCCTCTTGGAAATGATAGGCCTCTGCGTTTGCAGTTAATTATGTCCTTGAAGAAGATTATTCGCCTCCCTTGAGGTTGTGATTTCGTAAATCCAGTGAATACTCTGCTCAAAGTAAGGTTCCTTTTCTTGAGAGTCAATTTATGACTATATAAAAATACCTATTACAAAATAGGTGGCCATTTTATCCCTCTGGTGTACAGAGCTCTTCACATCTGTTCTTCCACAGAGTTGAGTAGGATGAAAGCCTTATGCCAGATTTGTGGATTAGCAAAAGAATAGACTTTAAAATGAAGTAGTTTATATAAAACTCTGCCTCTAATTTTTATTACTTCTGCTCCGTTTTGCTTCAGATATTCCTTCCTCTTCCTACCTGTCTTCTCATAGTACAAAAGTATAAATTAATTTAATGGGGGAGAAGAGAATGGAGGGAGGGGAATAAAAAAATCAAATGGGTTGTTGGAGTGACGAAGCTACCAGTAAATGTAATAGTGACTCTAATCTGCAGGGTAAATGATTGTGCAGTTGTGTCTTACACATACAATCTGGTCAGCTGCGAATAAAGGTGGTGGGAAAATACGTAAAAATATGGTCCAGGAAACCAGCTGAACAAGGTCATAAGCTACGACACAGAGAACCTCATTGATTTTCTTAGCATGGAAGATTCTGAATCCAGGATTCCCTAATCTTGCCTTATTAGACCATAATGAGGGAAGAATAATGTATATCAATGAACACAGAAATTTATCTTTTCTGGCACTCAGAGCACAGTGGCATTATTTATAACGTAGAAGAATGCAGGTGTGTTCCCCTAGGCATCTCTTTCTATCAATATTTTAGGAGACTTCCTGATTTGCTGTGGGGGAAAAACTAGCGAGACATCTGGGGTTGTGTAGGATAATTGATACTTCTATAAAATTCGTTCATTCACACAGCATTCATTTTCTTATTCATTCAGTTACTCAGCACCTGACATGGAGGTAGATAAAAATTAGTGCTGTGTTTATCATGTGTAAGGGTACATCTTAAACATACCTATGCTTTCATCGGCATGACTTCTGTAAACATGAGTGGACAGGTACCCGTAGGCAATGACACAAGTTAAGATAGCATTATGGGCTACGTGGTCAATGCATTGTTTTTCCCAACTGGAAGCTTAACTTGTCTAACTTCGTTGTAAAATTATAATTGCTTTTTTGTAAAAACTGCCTTCTGTCATCCCATTTTCACTTCCACCACTATCTTTAGAGGTAAACTTTGTTGTATTTCTTGCCTTGATTAGCCCACATGGAAGGGTGGCCAAATTCCAGGACTTCAGAATACACTTATACCACTTGTGATAAGTAAAAGGGAAAAAAAATCCACAAAATTTGTAATTTCTTTTCATCAAGAATCACAGTAATTCTACATTCCCCTTCCTCAGCAATTAAAAATGGGATCTAATTTGCTATATTACATTCAGTTTTTCTGGATTATTCATTTCCCATGCCCCATAACTCCAGCATATACTCAAATGATCCTTTCAGGAATAATTATCTTGGATGCAGAAATAAAGAAGGTAGGTAGTAAAATGGCCTGATTTCTGTTGCAATGGCTGGACTGGCCACATTGTCTTAGTCCTCAGACAGTGGGCAGCATCCAGAGTAACAAGTTTGTGGTGTTCCCAGTCACATCCTGAACAAAATCCCTTGTTTTATCTCACTACAAAATTTTTTTAAAGTGTAGATCGTCCCATGGAACTGAAACAAACACTACCTAAAACAAGACAAAGATAACTAATCAAATAAGCACATGGTCACTGCATGGGCCTGGAACCCCAATCCTCAATGGCTTAATGGAAGGGATGGAAAACTCACATATCTGCTGGAACTAGGCTAGCTGTGAGGCAGTAGGGAGTGGTGGGTACTGTAGAAAATTAGAGAACCCAGGCCCTATTTAAAGGGACCAGATGCTACTTAGCCTGAATCATTCAAGATAGCTAATATTTTAAAAGAAACTTTCTCTCCTTTAAAAAACTATTAGCAACAACAAATTCTGCTTCTTGTAACACTGTTTGGACCAACACTACCTGGGGCAAACATAACATCCTAAGGAATAGATTTGGCCCACTGGCTTACTGTCTCTGCTTCATGATGTTCTAACTGAAAATAAGCTTAAGCAACAACTTTATCTTTGGGAGAAATATTGGGGTTGTTCTCCATGGATTTGGGGATCTAATGCTTGTCATTCCCTCCAAAAGGAATGACACCCTTCACCAACTGCCCCTCATTTCCATCTATCAATATACCATTTGTATTAGTCAGAATGGGATAGCTGCTGTAACAAACAACCCCAGAATCTCAGGGACTCAACACAGCAAAAGATTATTTCTCATTCACACAAAGGTCAATGTGTATATCCCTAATTGGGTGAGTGGTAAACTGGAGGATTTAGGGCCCTTCCAGCATGTGGTTCTACTATCTCAAGTCCTCCACTTCCACACCTGTTGACGAAAGAGAGAGAATATGGAAGATCCAGTGGAATATTTCATAACCAGGCCTGAAAGTGGCCTTCATACCTTCATAGCTTTCATCCACACTGGCCAGCACTCAGCTACCTGATCCCAACCAGATGCGACAATTCTGGGAAATGCAGTCTTCCTGATTCCCCAGAAGGGAAGCATCATACCAGTTTTTATGGGCCAGCTTAAAAACCTAACTGATCCTTGAATACTCTCTGATAATAACAATTAGAAACAATCTTGCCTATCCATTCAACTAATACATGTTTAAAATATACCTACCAGTCATATTGTAGACACTGAAGACACAACGATATGATACCCTCCATATCTTTCAGGAGCCAGTGCTTCAGCAGGGAGGCAGATATACAAATAACCATATGATAACATGATGGGGGCTTTAATGGACTACTAAATATAGTCGGAGCGGAGTTGAAGGAAATGCTCTTTAACCATGTGGACCCTGACACTTTGTTGATTGTGTGCACATCTTATCTTATTCATAGGATCCTTGAGTACATAGATCATGCCCTATTCATCTTCGTATCCTCCCTACCACCTAACATCTAGGGGTGCCCATAAACATCTGTCAAATTGATGAATGAATGAGTTTCTGATAAAAGAAGTATAAACACAGACTCCCGATTTGAAGAGAAAATATTAGCCTTTGTTTAAACTTTTGATAGTTTAAACTTTTGGTACATGATGCCATGTACCTAATTCTTTTCTTGACCCCAGATTTCTATGGTGGCTATTCTATAATGTCCGTATAGATTATATTCAGATAATTCACAACATTTAGCCTTAAATTACAGTTTCCTGACTGTGTAAAAAGTGTTGATTTCATTTAAGCAACATGCTGTATCATTTATCTGGGCTAAAGTGAATCAGATTAAGTTTCAAGGCAATTATATTATATTTTTGGCTCATATAGTCATTATTAGCTTAGGAACTATTTAAAGGAAGTCAGTTTCAAATATCTACTACCTATTATTAAATTTACAATATAATTAATTTATAAATGTAATGATTTAGATGTCCTGATAACAAAGTTAAAATTATGTAGGTACTCCCTCCCTTTTATTATTAAATGTATTCAGCAGAGACAAAAGAAATCTGTTTCTAAACCATGAACCAGATGCCATTTAGTTCAGAGTCCACAATCTGTTGTTAAGTAAACGAGTCTTATTTTAACACCAATACCAGAAGGAAATGAGTTTCCACCATTTATCATTAAGTTTCAAAGTGGCCATTCAACTTCTGTTGGAAATTTGAGGCAGAAAAAGTTTAGGAATGTGGTATCATATATCACTTACTCATAAGAAATGACTCCTTGTTTGCCAGCCTAGGAATGAAATTTGGAACCATTTATATCAGCAAAAGACTGGGGTATATGTGTGTTTTTACAGATGGGAGGAAAGTGAACATAAACCAAAGGCAATGGAGTCTTTGCACAGAGACCTGCCTTTGTGCTCAACATGCAGTGAAAACACCTTTCTGTTCTAGAGCTCCCTGAAACTCTAGTCTGTGCCTTGGTGATGTATTGACTCACATGTGGGGAGAACTGCTTTGGATGTGTGGCTTTCTACCTAGATGTGCAAGTTATTTGTGCCATTTTTTTCTCTCCTTCGTTACACCTGATGTATGAGGCAGTCAGCAGATGCAGACTAGCACCCATGTCCATACACCTGCTTGTACACATTCCCCCTTCAATTAGTACCAAATTCTAGACAGCCTTGCTCTCTGCTGATCTGAACTCTATGTTCTTCACTCACAGAATATTTTAAATATTAGTGTGTCTCATCTTCCTAATTAAATTCTAGACTCCACACAACAGAAAACCTTCACTGTATGTCTTTTGGACTTAGGACAGTGGCAAGCAGACAGGAGGTACTAAATAAGTATTTTTTTGGTATATAATGGTAAATATATACGGTATATTTATATAATGGTAAATATATATGAATACATATATATATAATGATACATATATATTATAGTTATATAATACTTATATATGGTGAATATATAAGTAATAATCATATATAATGATAAATATATATGAATGTTTTATCATGGGTTTTTAATCTGGTAAGCCCGGGGTCTAGCACTAGAAATCTGAGGCCCATGAAGTAGAATAGCAAAAACAAAAGCAAAATATCTTCATTGTTCACTAACTTCTAATTGAAATTTAAATGTCCTTCAATGTTGAAAGTAGGCCCCAAACCACAGAAATCACAGCAGTGACTGAAAGTTGGCCACCCATGGAAATACTGCACTTGGTGTGGATATCTTAAAATCACAGTGAGATATCCTCCCTGCTTCCAAATTAGGCTTGTTATTAAAACTTCAATTAAGTTTGGCTATTTATGTGCTAATAAGAATGCATATATTAGCATTTCACAAAATTTTAAAATATCTATACCTATTTTTTGAGAAGCATATTTTAATATAATTAGTTTCCTCTGTAATCCTATATATATAGTATTGATTTGGAAACATTGTTACGCAAAGGATCCATAGTACCACCAGCCTGCCAAGCGGCCGGTGGCACGAATGGAGGTTGAGAGCCCCTGCTTTAGACCTAATTGACACATGAGCTAGTGTTAGGAGGCTGCTCTGGAGTCCAGAGGACTGGTTTTTGAATCCTGGCTTTTGATTTTACTGGCTGTGTGACTTTAGACAAATGCCATTGCCTCTTTGTGGTGGCACGAGGTCTTTTCCAGCTGTGAATTCTGTGATACTTGTTTTCAGACAGGTTAAAATATGCTTTACACCAAACTCGATCATTTCATAAAGCACAACTCACAAAAAAAGTGAAATAGGCTCACAATATAAATCAATTTTAAAATGGTTTAGGTAAGTCTCTGGCTGAGCAGGTCTAGCATGAATCAGCTGAAGCTTCTCTGGAAGGAAAGGAAGTTTGTGTGTCCATCCAACATTGAAGTTTATTGGACAGTGAGACAGCGGTCCTCACCCACCCACAGCAAGGAACATTTCAGTGGACAGTAGAGCATCTCACAATGATAACCAGAGGCTTTTGCATGGATATTCAGTCTAGTTAAAGAGGAAATTAGCCATATTTTCCTCCAGTGCCTTTGATTACACTCTGATGATATTTTCTGAAAAGAAACATTAAAAACTAGGACCTCTGGAGACAGACATGTTGTAATTATTATTGCAAATACTTAGCATTTTTATCATCATCATTAATTACATTTCTCCTTTAAGGGTTTATCATAATCTGCAAGCCTGCTATTTGTTCATTTGTCTCGTAATTATCCATGAGTAAGCAATTTGTTCTGCATTCTCAGAAATTGATTGTTAGATGTTTGGTTCATTTTTTTTTTTTTATTGTTTCACAAGGGATATTGAAAAAAGCTGTGTTTTTTTTTTTTTTCCTCTTTCCTTCTGGTTCTTCTATTATCTTTAATTATCCTGGACTTCCACCTCATCTATCCCCTACACACAAATAACATGGGTGCTTTCAGGAACTCAGTGGTGGAATTTTAACAAAATTCAGCACATCAGTCTAGGAAAAGAATATGCAATGGTAAGATATATTAATATATTTTTTTCATAAAATCCTTAGTTTCTCATATAAACTATCCCAGTCTTATTTGACCTTAGCTGCCCAGGCCAGCTGTTCTTGATAAAGCAGAACTGATCACTTGCTTCAATTCTGTATCAAAGTTTATTTTCCCTCTCCTCCCTCTGCCCTCCCCCTTCAATGCTGAAAAGAAGCCAGGGGAGAAAGGAATAGCAGATCAAAATGGAACATCTACTGAAAGAACGATCTGAAATATCTGTAAAGGTCTGTGTTTAAACTCCTATATCTCCGAAGACTTGAATAGTATGGTTAGCATATTAACCTATTAGGGTTAACTGATTTTGATCGGGTTCAGCATCTGGGCAGAGCCCTCTGTTTATTGTGCTGGAAGTTTCCAGTGGAGCCGGACTACTCTGTGGATGCAGCACTGTTCATTTTGTGTGAAAGCCCATATTCTTCTCTTCATACTTTTCAAAGATGTAGTTTTCTCATTGTAAGCCCAGGTCATAAGACGATGCCTCAAGTGCATTGCGAAACATTTATTACTCTGTGAAACTCAGGTGATGAAAACTCTATGTGGTTGGTGTGTGATTCTTTAAATGAGCTGTCATCTATGACAATGACTTTATTTATAAGACACTGTTCCTAAGGGAATATGGGTTTTTTTGACCTTGAAATGCAAGTAGCAAACCTGCTTGGCAATTTGTAATTCCCCACTGCCCCCTCCCCGAAAAAAAAAAAAAAAACAGTAAGAACTTATTCTCACTCTTTTTTTGAAACTATATTCAGCCTTGGGCAGTAAACAAGAACTCAGCTAAAGTTATATAAACTCTGAAGGGAAGTGAATTCACCATTGCTGATTGGTAAATGTCATAAACATCAGTGCTATTTATCATATATTTCTAGTTCCCTGCCATTTAGCCAAAAGGTAATATTTTAATTTCTACCCCCTTTAAAGTTCAGCATGGTCATAGGAGTTGATTTGGCCAATGATATGTGAGTAAAAGTGAGATGTTTCACTTCTGAGTGGAAATGTTAAGAGCTAATATGTGATTCCCCATATCTCCCTTCTTGATAAGGTAATAACGAAAAACGTAGCCAATGTGGAGCCTCCCTGAGCCTGCAAACCTGGGTGACTACCATGAACATGCTCTTTTGCTAACCTGTATGGAACATGTTCATGAGAGAAAGACACCCTTTTGTGGAATTAAGCCACTGAGATTTGAGATTATTTATCATCACAGCATAACCTAACTCATATTGACTAATAAAATTTTGTGTGCGTGAACACGTATTTTTTTTTTTTAATATTTTACCCTATGTGACTTTGGGAAGAATTAGTCACTCTCCTACTCTGTGGCAACGGTGGCAGCTTTTGCCTTTGCTTCTTTATTAACAGCAGAGACCATCCTCAGTGAGGAGAGGTGCTGCCTTGGCCAGGCCACAATGTCCTCTGTATGGAAAATACCCGAAGACTTAGCAAGGGAGTCAGGGCTTCACTTCACCTTCCAGCCACAAACACAAATAAACTTGACCTCCAGGAACTCTGCATGACTAAAATTGACTCCCTGCCCTCGAGCTCTTCCCTCTAATATTTAGGAATGGACACACTGAGTCCGCAAAGATGTATTGAGTGTCTTGCGCACCAGGCGTTGGCGTTGTTCTAGGTGCGGCTAAAACGGATAAAGCAGACAATAAATCAAATGTCTGGGACCCACCCTAGGCCAGGGAAATCTAAGGGTTGGACCCAAGCACTGTCCTTTGTTGGATGCCTGGCTTCTAGGTTGGACTTTATTCTTTCCTTGCTTCCATTTCAAGATCCAAATCTGACCTGGCGGAATTGCTTGTTCTCCACTTCCTTCTCTCCAGTTCTTCCTAGCAATTTGTATAACATGGACTCTTACAGCACTAACCACACCCTGTACTAATCCTTCCTAGGCACATCTGTTTCCCCGTTCAGAGAGGTATTTCTCAAGGGCAGGAATCATGACTTATTATTACCTATTTTTCCGTGGCCAACAATGTTTGGCATATTGTTGAAATTCTGAAAATATGTATGTGTCTGTGGGTATATATATGTCTGTGTATAAAATATATATGTAATATATGCACACAGACACACAGAGAAAGAGAGAAAGCCTGAATGAATAAATTAATTTTTATGAGAAGAAACTGGAAATTGGGCAATCTAGTATGAAAAATTTCACTTATGGCTTAGTTTGTTTCCCCTGGTTTCACTTGGTTAGCCCAGAAGGTTTTATAATAACACCGTAACTGCTATTATTGACTTTATTCTAAAGTGGGCTATTATAATTTCTAAGCAACTCATTTAAACTAGCATAGCCTTCCTTTTGGATATCTCCCCAGCTCCACTTTGGTCAGGCTAGAGTCTGAGGACTCAGTAGGTGAGGGAAAATATATGAAGAGAAATATAAAAATGTCCTGGTGTTGAAGAAGGAACTTGAGAAAATACAGATCCCCCCATCCAGTGCATCAGTCACGTGGGTATAATAAATGAGAAAGGTGGAATTCAGGGGACCTGAGATCATTACAGGGGTATCTCAACAGGATACATTTTTTTTTCCAACTGTAGAACCTTCTGACCTGATCCTATTGAAGAAGAAGAGATAAATTGCTCTCCTTTGAAGGTGCATTAACCTTAGGTTCATTTAATGAATTACCTCTCCCAATGCACTAACAGATACCCTGGGGCCTAAGATGAAAAATGGCCTCTCTGCTCACAGAAAGGCTCAAACATATACTACTTCCTCCTCTCTCTTTAACTTGCGTTGACTTTCATTCTCTATCCTCTAGTTCTGTATATTTAAAATATAACTTAATATACTCTTGGTTTAAAAATAAATATGGGAAATCTATTCCCTAACAAGGACAGTATGTGTTTCTTATTTTAAGTAGATTTTCTTAACTTAATTTCTCTGCCTCATTTTCTCCTTCTGGCATTTTCTATTGCAAGCTACTTACTATTCACGGTTCTCCCAGATGTCTGAAGGGAAAAAAAGGATGATTAAGAAGAAAGCAGATGCTGCAAGCCTGGGAAACATGCAGTTGAGTGGCCCAGCAGATGAGCTCAGTGGTCACCCCATATTCTTAGGGTTCTCTGTCGCCATTTAATTGGATGCTCTTCTCCTTCCTGTATAGAATCTCCTCTCTAGTGTCATTATCATGTCATTATCATGCATTCATTTAGAAAATATTTATAGGTAATAATTAGACTTTATTTGGGCTCCTCTGAAATCAGAACCTGACAGAAGAATTTGGGAGTGTTTTAAAATGTAGATTTTATTATTATTCAGGTATTGTGAGGCCAACAGATCAAGAGATGGCTGCCCTTAAAAAGACAGTTTGTTACTCACAGTTTCCAAAAGGAGGGGCAGTGTGCCGTGCAGGCCCCACCAGGAAACACCAGGACCAGTCAGGAGGCAGAGGGACTGAGGGAAAAGGCTGGACAGGAAACGCAAGGCAAGGCAGGATAAGCAGGTGTAGGATCCCTAGTTTGGATAATTTCAGTAGGCTCTGGAGTTTAGGGACTATCTCTAGTTGTCTGGTACCTTTGTCTTGGATAATCAGAGGAAAGGACTAGAACCTCCTAGAGTGTAAGAGTCAGATAGAAGAGGTGGTTCAGGGTGTGGGCTCTGGATTGATGGGTGTGCATGTGGAAGGCATGCTCCCCAGGGCTCATTTGCTGTCTCTAAGAATTGACTCACCTGCATGCTCCCCAGCAAGGCCCCAGATGCCAAAGCATGAAGAATACAGAGAATAAAAAATATATATGGTTAATATAGGGAACTGACACTTTATGGGAAGTGATCTCAGAAGACAAAAGTGAAGAAGTGGGGAGAGTGAGGCAGTGAAACCTGGGGCTCATTTCCACTGGACTTCCTCTGAGCAACTATGTAGAAAGCACCTCAGAATTATTCCTACAAAGACCATGAGGCAGAAGTATTTATTCACTGACTCCCAGCCGCCCTAATGGCTGAGGGTTGCCTCTAGGCACATTCACATCTGCGCACTTCTGGAATGAGCTTCTGCACACAGGCTGTGCCCAAGGCTTCAGAGAAAGCCCTGAGACAGAAAGGCTGATGGTCCTGCAGGTATCTGAGGTGGGAAGCCATTAGGATGCATGGAATTATTTATCTCAGGTTTGGTTAAAGTCAAGTCAAGAGGTGACCCAAAAGGGTAGGGCATGGGGCAGCCAATACTGTGTGCTGCACCATAAATCTCCCCCACACCGATAAACACAAAAGAAGCCTGCTCTTTGCGAAGTAAACCATAAGGTGATCAACACATAAAGAATCAGAGAAGCCACATGGAAAGTCACCATGCAGAGACAAACAGGCTGGCAGGGCATAAGCCATCCCACTTGTCTAAAGAAAAAAATCCTCTGCCAATCAGCAGTACTTTTCATAAGCTCTAAAACCGGAGGAAAAGGAGAATAAATGAGGTGTTAGTTATGCTCTTTTGGGCATTGCACAGGGCAGATGAAGCCCTGGGCCAGGGACTATGGAGAAAGTAGGACTATCTGCATTTTGGAGATAAAATTTTGCCTGATTCATGAAACACTTAAGTCATATAACAAACCTCCTTTTCTTCTTATTCCATTCCTCTTTCTCCTCGTTCTTAAACTAGTCCTTCTGTTTCTTATTTCTTCTCTTTCTTCCCCTCCTTTCAGCTCCGCATCCTTTTCTCCCCAGCTTTCTCACTCTTCCTCTTTTCTGTGTCTTCCTTCTGTCTTCACTGCATCTCTTTGCCTCCTTGTTCCTCTTCATAGCTGTCACTGTTTGTATATAGAACTTGGGTCACCTACCAGCACTGCCAGAAAACCATAACATGAAGACAGTAGCTCTTCTGTGACTTACATCCTAATTCACAACCTTTTCATAACTTGTACAAGAACAAGCACAAGAGAACATCAAATCTTTCAAATCAAACTGCTGTTCCTTTTTCGCTGGCTTCACAGTGAAATAGGACCGTGAGAGTGACGTAGGCCTTTAGCAGATGAATGGGCTAGAACAGATAGGCCCAGAGAGAGGCTCACATGCTGCTCCTGGCACCACCTCTACCTCCTGGCATGTCCACACACCTGGGCTTCGAGCTAAGAACACTCCAGTGCCAGCCGACCTGCTAATAATCAGGAATCCCATTATCACTGAGCCATAAACTGAATTATTAGTGACATACATCCTGGATTATTCTGTCCGTTTCTCACTCCATACATCCAGGCCCTGACACTTAATTATGTTGTTCCACAGTAGATCAAGTTTTACAGCAGCAACAAAAGATTAAAACTGTTTTATATTGGGGACATTTAGAGGATAAACAGCAGAGGGTTCTAGGAGAGAACTATAGTCAGCTGTGTGGCCATCTGGGAGAAAACCATTCAAGTGCTATTAATATTTAAAAACCTTTTAGATTTTTATAGTTTGCAACGTTCCTAACAAACTGGTCTCTAAATCCACGGCGAATTTTTGGTGTCAAAACACACTGCTAAGCTATTTCAGAGTCTTTATTAACAGCGACAGAGCTGTCATCCTCGTGTTGTCCTAGTGGCCTGATTGAAAGCCGGTGGTGTTGAAGAAGCAGACCCTAGTTCTCGGTTGTGCATGGCAATAAGTTCACTGGTCGCTGACATACTCTGAGTCTGATCGTTTGGATACCTTCCATCTTCTTTCTCTTCTCTCTCTTCATTCTTCTGTCTCGATTCCTTGAAGTTTTCCTGAGTGCACAGAAATATGTATTAGAGTATTCCTTTAGTAGAAGCAATACTCGCTTCAGCCCAAACAATTCTTTTCTGCTTGAACTGTACCATGGTGTCAAGACAGCTTCAGAGAAAAGAATGGTAGCTGATGAACAGTGGACAGAAATGGGAGATGGATGGTCCATAAATGGCCTACGTCACGCACGTTAGCTCCCACCTCATCTCCTCATCTCCCAACCCTACTGTCTCTCCATTTCCCTACTCCCATGACCTTCTCTTAGTGGGTCCCAAGGAACAAGTTGAAAAATCTCTAATCTGTAGTAAAAAGTAGCATCAGGTGGTGGCAAAGTCCCTGGATTAGCAATCAGATGACGGTTACTTCATCTTTCCAAGCTTCATTTGGAAAAGAAAAAAAATGTGTATACCATGAAAGCTTGCAGGAAATCAGCCAGATAATAGAGGGAAAATAATGTTGTTGATCATAAAGTTTTAAATAAAGCAAAGGGTTTACTAGTGATGTCACTGTGGTCCTTGATTGCATGATTTCATGTATTCTTTAACTGATTCTTACATATGTGATATTATTTTTAACCTTTTACTTTAAAATAATTTCAAACTTATAGAAAAGTTGTAAAAATAGTACAAAGATTTCCAGTACGCCGTTCACAGCTTCCCCAACTGCTAATTTTACTTTTTTTATTATTCTAACATTTATCAATAATCTTTACATATTATTAATTTCTGAATTTTGGGGGGTAATTACTTGAGGTATACAGACTTGGTGCTCTTTACCCTTAAATATGTTAGAGTGCATTTTCTAGAAACAGTTCTATTACATAATTATAGTACCAGGAAATTAATATTGGAAATTAACATTGATTAAATGCTATTATCTAATCTGTAGATACCAGTGTCATTAATATCCCCACTCATTTTTGATATAGTGAAAAAAAAAAAGTACTATTCTGGCCTAGGATGCAATTTAGAATTACTGAATTACATTTAGCTGTTACATCCCTCTAGCCTCCTTCAAACTATATCATAATGGTTCCTTAGCCTTTCTTTGAGTTTAGTGATCTTGACATTTTAAAAAGTACAGGCCAATTATTTTGTAGGATGTCTCTCAATTTGGACTTTTGTGGTGTTAAAGAATAGTTTTCAACAAATTACAAACATGGCATACCAATACAGCATGAGCACATGTCAAATATTTTACTTAACTCATCGATTAGTGAGGAACCTAGTAAAATGTTAAAACCAGTCTAAAGAGCCTTCAAGGAGCTAAGATATATGGCAATTTCACAAGAGATGTTAGAGTAAGATTTCTGGGTTTGATACAAAACTGGTGAATTTCTTACAGGGCTATCAACCAGAATCTTTGGGATTATCCCTTCCATTGAGAGAAATAATTTGCATCTTTACCAGACAAAAATCTGTGGGTTAATTTCTGCATTCTAAGAGTTGAGAAATTGTCCAGTCAGTAGTGAGTCAAACCCAGCAATACACTGTAAGAATACTTTCACACCTATTTCCAAGTTCTGGATATATTTTCTAGCAGTGGTTTTTAAATTTGCTTTCATTACCGGCCAGGACTATGTAGAGGGAAAACTCTGAAGAAGGTACAATGTGTACTTGAAATTCACACACCCATCCCAGAATCATTCCTCTAGCTCTCCCTCTGCCTCAAAGTTCCTGAGTACTGTCCTTACCAGAAATGCCACCATCAGAGAAGGAGTTAAGGGGCTCAGGCCTTACTAGGGATACATTTGCCACATTTTGAGAAATCTTGGAAAGACCAAGTAAGAAGCTTTGAAATTTGAGGCCTTCAGGACTCAGATATTCAAAGAGCATATTTTTAGGAAACTCAGAAGGCAGGAGAGGACCCTCCAACCAGCTCACATGGGTGGGTGTTTTGCTCACTCTTATAAGATCCTTAATTTATATTCCTTCTCCTCATTTCTGGTTTGGTTCGCTTTTGCATACTTTGGTGGGCTTCCCTGTTCTCCTTGTTTGAATAAGCTTTTTTTAGACAGTACCTTTGTTTAATATTTTCTTCATTTAGCTTGTCAGTTGTTCATGAAGGGCTTTTTGCTGAAAGTTTGGTTTTGGTGTTCATAATGAAAATGACACCTCCAAGGAGGAAATTTATTTTTCTATATTAGACACAAAGAGGATACTAGTAAATATTGCTAATTGAAACAACTTTGTACACATAATTTTATAATTTTACAGACTTTTAAACTTTATATTATTTGAGTCTTAAATATATTATGTCTCATTATTGTATTGCTCTTAAGAGATAATGAAATATTTTAAATATACACTATATTTTTGTTACATTGAGAGAGGTAAGCTTTATTTAATTTAGGGATATAGGAGTAAGAATACCTAAAGGATAAAGGAATCCATGACCTAAAGCTAAGTTTTATAGATTTAGACTTAATGCATATCAGTTAAAGTTAAGTTAAATGCTAAGTTAAATTCCTGTCTAACCAAAATGATAGTTTTTTTAAATTTATTTTTTCTGTGATTATTTTTAGAAGTTTTCAATTTTCAAAAGTTAAGGTAGTTCTTCTTAATTGTCAAATTATAAACCTTGCAGACAAGTCAAGCGAATATGTTTATTAGAAGGCACAGAGAAACATAGCAAAAATTAGTCATAAATTCACTGCCTAGAGATAATTACTGTTAACATTTGACATTTGGCATTTCTCTACATTTGTCTACCTGTTTCTTTGTGTTTGTAGAGATCATTTGGTATACAATTGTCTTCATGTTTTCAGTAAAATACTATAACATCAGTATTATCCTGTGTAATTAAACTTTCTTGATTACTATTTAATAATGGTTTAATATTTCTTTGGGTTAATATACCATAATTCATTTAACTGTTCCCTTGTTGACAATTTATTTTTTATAATTTTTTCTTTTTTGTATAATCTTGTGAGAGTAATTTTTATTAATCCCACTATTTGCATTTAAAAAATTATTTTCATAGAATAGATTCCAAGAAGTGTAGGAATCTGTTGGAAACTAGGAGCATTTTTAAGATTCTATATGTAATCTTACCAGTGTGTATTGAGTGCCTAGGAGGAGACTGGGTTTGGGTTTCCTATATTGTTCAGTCTTTTCGAAGAGTTGTTTTAACTGTAACATCATTGGATGGTGGGTTAGTTATGCATTTTTCAAATGTTAATCAGCATGTGGACTTCATTATTTTTTCCACATGATCCATGTCCTTTTAGATAGCGGCAGCTGGACAGATGGAGCTTTAGTCTGCACAGTGTAGATGTGTGTATGTATGTGCAATCCTAAGTTATTTATTTAGCCACCTCTTTAAGTTTCAGTTTCTCATTTGTAAAATGAGTATAATAATAAAAGCCTCATAGAGTTGTCATAAGAATTAAATGAGATAATGTAAGCGTAACACTTAGCAGAATCCCTGGTTATGTTAAATAGTCATGAAATGACTTTGTTGTAACTGTTACTAATATTGTAATTAACATTTTTATCAAGTGTCTATTGAGGTAGAGATTTTTCTATTGATATCCATGAACATTTTATGGATTAAGTCTATTTTTTGTCATATTTTCTCGTAGAAATATTTTCCAGTTTATTGCTGGAAAATATTTTATTGCTGTTTTAAAGTTGGTCAAATTATTTTAATTATTCTGCTGTGCTTTGATAAAATGAGGACCAAAACAGTTACTATAGCATTCATCAGGAAAGGAAGTAGCTGTTGCCTTGAGTATCTTGTGACCACCTGATCATTATCACCCTTAACATCAAGGAATAGAAATGTAAGAAAGCACAGAGCACCGACTTTCCAATAACGAAGTAGAAAGAAAAGTTGAGGCTACAGTTCTGGAAACGTAATCTGTAGTGATGCAGCTCATATTGTACTTATTTTCAAATCTAAACACTGAAATATTTATTAGAGTAAATAACCATTAAAAAAATAAGAGAAGGCTGGATGCAGTGGCTCATGCTTATAATTCTAGCACTTTGGGAGGCTGAGGCAGGAGGATCTCTTGAGGCCAGGAGTTTGAGACCAGACCAAGCAACACAGTGAGACCCTGTCTCTACAAAAAATAGAAAAATTAGGTGGGCAGGGTTGTATGCACCAGTAGTCCCAGCTACTGGGGAGGCTGAGGCAGGAGTTTGAGGAGTTTGCTTGAGCCCAGGAGTTTGAGGTTGCAATGAGCAATGATATTGCTACTGCACTCTAGCCTGGGTGACATAGCAAAACCCTGTCTCCAAAAAAACAAAAAACAAAAAACAAAAAAAAAAAAGAAAAGAAAAGAAAAGAAAAAAAGAGGAAAACTTCTTTCTAATCAAAACCCTGTCTCTAAATTTATCTTAGCCTCCAAAATATAGCCTTCATAATTTTAGCTAAGACCTTGTTTTATTAGCATACTGGATCACAAGTCTGCTGCTGTTGAAGGAAAAACTAATTAAAAACGTGGTTTCAAATGGCCTTCTTCCTGCCATGGACTTCACTAGTGACTGATTTAAATACTGAAACTTCACACGCTAATTTGATGACAATAACATCTTTCCTTTGGATCAAATTGCTGTACTCTTACTTTTCCATCTGGTTTTCTTTGCAATGTCTGGCCCTCTCACCCAATTAACATATTTTTGGTGAGATAAAGGTGAGAAAAGATCAAAACACACACTTAGTAGCAGACTACAGGGTTTGCTAAAACTTTTAAAAGATTGTCTCATTCACCAGTATGGTTATATCACATTTAGATTTTTGAGTGGCTGAGCAAAATGTGCCACTCTTTGAGTAGGCTTAAGATGTGTATAATTTGCTTTCTAAAATTGCATAATTTTAGATACCTTAATATGATATTAAGTGAAATTATGTTAAGTAAGGGGATCAATAGGAACCCAGATTTGTGCTATTTGTTAGCACTTATTACAGTTTGTTTAAACTCTATGTGCTAGAAGTTTATAAAATGGGACAACACATGATCCGTGATTCCAATTTGTAGTTCAGAATCTAAGTCTATGAGATTTCACTATATGCAATAAACATGTATTTGTTTGAGCTGTAGGCGCGTTCAGAGCACTTCTCAAACTTTAATGTTTATGCCAGTGCCCCAGAGATCTTGTTAAAATGCAGATTCTGACTCAGTAGGTGTGTTGGAGCCTGAGGTTGTGCATTTTGAGCAAGCTCTCTGGAGATGCCGCTGCTGCTAGTCCACGGACCACACTTTCAGTAACAAGAGGTTAGAAACAAATTATCTATTGAGAATGCCTAAAGAATTCACTAGAGGGCTCATTAAACACAGATTCTTATCCCTACTGCCAGAGATTCTGTTTTAGCATGTTGGGGATGGGGCCCCAAGATTCTGCATTCCTGACAAGCTTCTAGGTGATACTGACTTCTGCTGATCTGCAGACCGTAATTTGGGTAGCACGGGGTTAGAAGGACTCAAACTCCCTGCATCTCTGACGTTAAACAAAAGTTAATTCTGGTGGGATGAAACATAGCTTGGTCGAAAGTCGCTTAGATTGTCTAGAAGGGAACAGGGCTCTCTGGCACAGGACTCCCCTTTGAGTCTCACTTTCCTTACCTGTAAAATGAGACAAACGATTAGTGGCACCCCTCACATATCTAGCAAAACAAGCAGAGGGATCCTTTTTAAATTTGACACATACATTTTAACTCTTTTGGCTGTGTTTACCCTAACATTTGCAGGACCCAGGACAAGAGTACAAATGGAGATCTCATGCCACATGGCTAAGCATTTAACTGTTGTACATTAAGCCAATGAATACAATAGACAAAAATGTGAATTGCTTATTGTTGCAATATGTTTCTTAGCCACCATGTGCAACTGGCAGGCATTCAACCCTAATTCATGAATACCTCTCAAGACCACAATTTGATACATGAAGGAAATAGAAATGGATACTTATTTCTTTTTAAAAAAATACTTTTTTATTTGAGAATCTATTGCATTCAAGCTACTGTAGAGAAAGAATTTGACAAGTTCATTATCTTTTGCCTTACCTAAGAACTTCTCTTGCTAAATCTGCCCTCCACTTTGAAATGACGTCCGTCTCTGATGCCTGCAGTTGCACACTCCACAACCCTTTGTGACATTCGAATGCGGTCTCCTTTTGTTTTGAGACAGAGGATAAGAGATGCAGAGAAGCATTCCCTGGGGTCGAAACAGTGTTAATTATGAGATCAGATGTTTAGAGTTATACATCACACTCTACCAGCACCCAATGCTGCATCTCAGTGACAAAAGTAAGTTGTCATGTATATTTGTGATGTGTGGAGACCTCTAAAATTCTGGACCCAGGGAAGTGGCTCTTTTTGCCTATATCTAGGGTAGTACTGTTTGGTGATTGTAATGAAACCGATACCTGAAATGAGTACCACTTGAAGATCATTCAAGGTGCCTGACGTTTGGGAGAGATATGTGAAGGACTGAATGAATCACTTAGTCTTCTAGATGCTCTAAAATTTAACCAAATAAAAAGTAGATTATCCTAAAGTCATATCATTTTACCTACATGGAGAAACTCTTGTGCTAAATCAAGACATAGTCGTATGCTCTCTAATTCTTTAATGACAGTATGATGTCTACATACAGAATGTTTCAACATCACTTGCACAACTACTATTTAAGACATCTACTCTGTTATCCAATATCTATTCTATGAGAATTCACATGGTAGACTTCCTTAAACTCACTATCAGGTTAAAAGAAAAGCAGATTATCTTCAAACCTTGTATATTTCATGCTTTAGCTGCCTGGGAGCTCAGTACTAAATTTAGTATTCATCTGCAATATTTGACACAGACCAAGTAATGTTTCTTTTCTTTAGATGCATTATTTGAATTATACTTTTAAGTTAATCTATTTTTAATGTGATTTAAAATAATCATTTAACTCAAGAAAAGCAGCATATAAAAGAAAGGAAAGAAACAAATACTTGAATGACCTGTCTTGCAGAGTTCCTACAACTCAAATGGGAAAATATTTGCATGGTGGAATTTTATAAATTACTGTACAGAACTTCCTATAATTGAAAGGTATTGTGATAGTTTATTTACCTCATGACCCAAGATGGCTGCTGATGTTCCAGCCATCATCAGGTTAGTGTGTGTCAGTGCAGACAGGAAGAAAAAGTAAACTCAGAAAAGCCAAATGGGGTCATTTTGATTTTGTAGCTTTCCCAGAGGCTTTATGAAACACTTGGTCACATGACCACATTTACTGGCATGAACTGCTGGAAAATGTAATATTTTATTCCTGGCAGCTGCTAACTTAGCTAAATATTAAGTTTTTGTTGCTTTGAAGGAAGAAGAGAAAAGAGGTAGAGGTGGAGAACTTCAATCCCTGCCACAAAATCTTTGTTGATGTTGGAATGGGAACTTTTTAACTTCTTGCTATAGTAGAAAGGCATTGATTTTTTAAATTGTCACAAAATTCTAAAATATCTGATGCTACACTAGACAGATCTTTATTCAAATGCCTTCCACATTTAAAATACTCAAATCTTAGATCTCAAATTAGCATAATTTTCAACAACAAAGTACATAAGATTTTTTAAAAAGATGCAGATAACGACCTCCAGAATTGTTCATGCATGATTTGGCTTTGTTTGGGGATTGAATCAATGATTTACTTTCATAAATATTGATTTTCTTTCCTGGTTGTTTTATGAACTGAGTGGGAAGGGCTACTGTATTCAGTCTTTGTTTTGCTTCCATTTATTCACAGAGTGCAGCAGTGATTGTGGATATTTCCTGAACTATTTGTATTTTAGACTAACTTCACATGATAAATTGGGCATGAAAAATATGTTATTAAATTGAATGCATTGCAAAGTGGTATTTGACATTTTCTATTTATACACGTGGTACCTTATACTCAATATCAAGGAAATTTTGATTAAAATGAATTTAACTTATGTGTTAACTGCCAAAGCCTATTATTTATACCTGAGATACACTAAACTAAGGTAATTTAATCTTCTTGCCCAAGGTCAAGTGCATTAAAAGAGAATGTGTGTTATGAATAAACATTAAAAACAAACAGCCATTATATAGCAACTTTTCATAATTAACAAGAAAAACTTGCAAATTGAGTAAGCATAATCTTCACTCAATGAACTTTTAAAAATCCTATATTGAATTAATAATCTCACTTTTTCCAAAAATATATATTTTTATACACAGATAGCAATTAATAGATATTCATTGATTCTGATATAGGTCATGTCTGAGTGAATATGTTTGTGTGTATGTCTGAGTATGAATAGTATGAAATATTGTGGTTTGGGAAAGTCAAAATTGGAAATGGATCAAATGTCTGTTTATTAATAAACCATGATATCAACAATCCACTTATTGCTTCCATCCCCAATAGAAGGTTTTACTTCATTGATCATCATTTCAAGGCGGGAGGAGAACCATTAGAAATTTTTATTATCCAAGTTGCTCACCATGATCATCCAAGCAGCTACTACTCCTGACTGTTTTTAACTTCTCAACTAGTTTTCACAATTTGTTGTCCTGTAAAGTAATAAATGGCCCAAATTTTCTACACACTAATTAAAATTCCATTTCTCATGAATTCCTTAATCGAGTGCAAGTCATTATGTGCTTTGTTGATTCTTAAGTGCAAAGATAATTGCAATGGGCAGCATGAAAAGGGTTTGATTATTGCCTGTCGACTCTTGTGAATTCTAATAGGTCTAATTGCATAGCATCAATTCATCATCTCAGCATCACTTCTTTTTATTATTAGCTTTCCGAATTGTAATGTGCTCATAAAGAAGTGTTATAGTATATCAGAGATGACATGGTACCTGGCCTATTATAATTTTCAACCCTTACCTTGTGCAACTCTTGAAATTAAAAGTTTATTATGGAGTGCCCTTTTTCTGAAACTAATTTTAAAATGCTCTTGTATGATGAAATGAATACTGCCCAATAATCTACATATTAATTTGCCTTTGTAATAATTCCATTATATGACTTCCAAGGCCTTTTTTGCTTAGATTGTTGCTATAAATTCAGAACATAATGTGTTGGTCGGAAAACATTTGTTAGACTTTTTAATGGAAATTCCTGGTGGCATTTCTCAGAGAATTTCTATACTGCACTTCCTGCTGTAAAGGCTAGGGAAAGAAAGTGCTTCCACTGAATAATGATGGGGAGTATTCCAGGCACCCCAATTATGTGACTAAAGGATCACTAGCAATTGAGATGCTGAACACCCTATCATTTGCACTTAGGGAAGAGAAAAGCCCTAGTACAGAGAAGGAAAATAAACCTTTAATCATCCTATAGATAAACTAATGTTTCATATATGTGGGGGAGTGTATCTAATAATAATGGCTGCAAACTGGGGGACTTATACCCTGTGTCAAGCACTGTACTTTAATCATTATGTCAAATAATCTCAAGGGTCCTTATGAATAATGTTTCAATATGGCAATTTTACAAACAAGGCTCAAAATATCACCCAAGATCACCAGATGGCAAAGCTGGAATTTAAACACCTCTACAGAAGACTCCCATAGCTTGTCTGCTATTTTCAACATCCACTAAGGCGTGATTCAGTCAAATGAAATGCGATCAGAATTGGTAACAGTAAACTTTGGAAGACAGATTATCATATTATTAAAGCATGTTTCCAAGTCAAACCAAAAGTTAAGTCAAGGTTCAAGTACAACTATTTTTTTTTAGAATAATGTGGTCAGAAGTAATTATAATCCATGTTAGGGAATGAGTCAACCTCATATGATAGCTTTCTTGCAATTAAGCAAATTATAGGAAAATGCCTCAGTTACCTACTGCTATGGACCAAACTATCCCAAAACTTGGAGTAAATTACCAAGTATTTTACTAGGCTTGCAAATTCTGTTTGACAGAAATTCACATGGCTTCTCTTCTCTCCACCATGTCTGGGTCCTTGTTGGGAAAGACTTGAATGATGGGGGATGGGAATAACCTGTAGGCTTCCTCACCCGCAAGTCTGGTGCCTGCAATGAGAGGGCTCACCGGATGGGCTCAGCTTGGATTGGCCATCAGAAGGCTTCTGCGTGTGCCTTTGGCTTCTCACACCATGGTATTGAGTCCCTAGAAGGAGCATCCAGACAGCAGACAGTCAAAGATACCATGGCAAAACACGTAAGGATTATCACCTTCTGTTGGAAGTCCCACAGCTTCACTTCAACACATTTATTGGTTATAAGTAAGTCACAGCAGCCATCTGAGGTTGATTGGGAGGGGCTTTATTCTCCAGCTTTTGATTAAGAAGTGGCAAGGTCACATAGCTGAAGAACAAATGAGAGGGAGATATGGTTGTGGCCATCTCTGGGTACTACAATTTGCCACAGGGAACGAGTCAACTTTGTGTTATTGCTAGCTGGGCAGTGAAGCAGTTTGGAAGGAAACAGTCCCCCAGCAGCTATAAATTATTGTCTTAAGCATCCCTCTGAATATTACTTTAATGAGAAGATAACCTTTTTGCTTTGTGTGCATGTGTGATGAAAAGCAAGAATAAAACTTTATCTTTATACAGAGAAAATATTTGGTTCTTTAAAAAAAAAACCTTCAAAATATGTGGTTTAAATATAAAAATTTTATTAAGTACATGGGTTCATTTCCAACCATAAAAAATTAGAAGAACAAATCTCAATCCTAAATTTCCTGTACTATATGAAATTTGGAATATAACCTACACTGGAATAGAGAAATAAATTGCCACTCACAAATGTCCATAACTTATGTTCTACTTTGAAAATCATGTATCGGAACAGTGACTTATGTGAGGCTATTGCTTCTTATAGTACCGTACTCTTATGTTTAAAAAATTAAGGCCGGGCGTGGTGGCTCACGTCTGTAATCCTAGCACTCTGGGAGGCCAAGGCAGGAGGATCACTTGAATTCAGGAGTTTGAGACCAGCCTGAGCAAAAGTGAGACCTTGTCTCTACAAAAAATAGAAAATATTAGCCGGGTGTGATAGCACATGTCTGTAGTCCCAGCTACTCAGGAAGCTGAGGCAGAAAGATCACTTGAGCCCGGGAGTTTGAGGTTGCTGTGAGCTAGACTGACGCCCTGGCACTCTAGCCCAGGCAACAGAGTGAGACTCTGTCTCAAAAATAAATAAATAAATAACACTCAATGTGGAGAATATTTTCATCACTCCATAAAGTATTTCATACTGAGTAATTTCTATTATTCCATCTTTCCTCATACCCAATTCAATGAATTCATACCTCTCAAAAGCAAACACTATTCTGATTCCTATCATTATGCAGTGGTTTTATCTTTTCTTAATATAAATGAACCATATAGTATGTGTTCCTTTGTGTCAACTTTATTTTGTTCAACATAAGGTCTGTGATATTCATCCATGTTGTCACATGTATCAATTTTTCCTTATTCTTAATTAATCAGTAGTGTTTCATTGTATGATGCACAATTAGTTTAATCTCCCATAATTTTGCTTTCTATGTTATTATTTCTTATTTCCTGATGCTCCAAAATTCCTTCTTTTATCATTCACTCTGTTTCAAGAAATTCCTTTAGCCATTCTTGCAGAGTCAGTCTGGTCTGCTGGTGATGAATTGTCTTAGTTGTCCTTTGTCCGAGAACGTCTTTATTTCCCTTTTCACTGCTAATGGATAATTTTACTGTACATGGGATTCTGGGTTTCACAGTTCTTTACTTACATTGCTTGAAAAACGTTGTACCACTTCCTTCTGGCCTCCATTGTTTCTCATGAGGAATACTCTGTCATTTGAATGCTTTTCCCCCAATATGGATAATATTTTATATCTGTCTTGCTGCATTCAAGATTTTTTTCTTTGTCTTAATTTTCAGATGTTTGATTATATTGTGTCTTAGCATGAATTTCTTTTGGTCCATCCAATTTTGAGTTCACTGAAGCTATTTGAATCTATAGGTCATACCTTTTGGAAAATTTGGAAAATTTGCAGCCAGTATTTCTTTGAATACTTTTTCAGTCCCATTTTCTTTCTATTCTTCATCTGAGATTGCAATTATATGACTTTAGATCTTTTGTAATAATCCCACAGGTCCCTGAGGTTCTGTTCATTTTTTTTTTTTTTTAATTTTCTGGTTTTTTCCCTGTTGCTCATATTGAGTTATTTCTATTGTTCTGTCTTCAAGTTCACTGACTCTTTTCTCTGTCCTCTCCATTATGCTATTGAGCCAAGCTACCGGGATTTTTATTTCAGTTATTGTATTTTTCAGCTCCCTTGGTTCTTCTTTATATCTGCTATTCTTTGCTGAGACTTTTTGTTTATTCATTTATTTCAAGTATGTGTATAACTGTGTGTTGAAACACATTTTTTTTATGATGCTTGCTTGAAAATCTTAGATAGTTTTACCACATGTCTCATCTCTGTGTTGGCTCTGTTGGTTGTCTCTTCTAATTCAAGTTGAAATTTTCCTGGTTCTTGGTACAATGAGCAATTTTCTGTTGCAGCCTATATGTTATGAGACTCTGGATCTTATTTAAATCTTCTGTCATAGCAGGCCTTCTCTGACACTGTATCACAGCCACAGGGAAAGGGGCCTCACTACAGCCACAGGGAAAGGGTAAAAGTCACTCAGCCTCCTTTGAAACTCCAGGGAAGGAGCACTGCCTTGTTTCTGCTGCCTAGAGGTGGGATTTCAGGCTCCCTGCTCAGCTTCAGCTAATGCCACATTGACTGGGAGGGGGAAGGTCACTTGATTACTGCTCCCCAGTTAGCCTCCACTGGTGCGGCAGTAGAGAGGCCTGCTGGCTGATGGTGGAAGTTCCAGCTGTCCACGTGGTCTGTTCTGATACTGTGTGGGGAGAGGGCTACACAGGGGATACTGTGTAGCCACGAATGGAAGTCTTGGCTCCCCGCTCAGTCTCCTCTGATACCATCCAGGGCAGGGTAGGCCTTTTTACAGTGGGGTGAGGATAGAAACCCAGGCTCCCCACTTGACCTTTGGTGACAGGGGAGGGATGAGGCCCTGAGGCCTTGGTTTTTCCTGTGATGTTTGGTTGGAATAGGACAGTTATTGTCTTTCTGTCTTGCTAAGTTGCCCCTTTCCTGAGTTTTTGGCTGGAGAGAGCAGTTTATTCTTCAGGCTTTATTTATTTTATCATTATTTATTTTACAAATTTTTTTTGGTCTGCTCTTGTTGGCATTTCTGGGTTACTGGCTTCTCTGGGACCCAGGCTAAAATATGTGAGGCAAAAGGAAAACCCAGAAAATTCATCACTGTGTTGGTCCTACGACCTGCCTTCTTTTTTCCACCTTTCAACGTCTTCTTATGTTTGTTTTATGTCTACTGTCCAGGGTTTTCAACTCTACATAGCAAGAGGAATACGGAGAAGTCCATCTGTTCAATCTCGGTCTAGAACTAGATAGTCTTTGCTTTTTTTTTGGTGGATATTTTTAATACCAGGTCTTGATGAGTGCTAAAGTTAGGGAAAGATGAAAATAACCTTAGACTTAGAACAGGGCTTGCCACATGGTAAGCACTCAGTGAGGATTAGCTTATTCTTTTTATACAATCCTGGTATCTCTGAAAGTCTAATCTTCTTTTATAGGGCAGGTTGTGCCCAGGTTTGGAGGAGGTTGGGTAAGGAAATGTATCCAAACCCCTCACCTCACTAGAGGGTACAGGAACCTTCACAACATTTCAGAACACATATCACAGGGGTAGCTGCTCCTGCTGCTGTGTTCAGGAGGCTGACCGGACATGCATATGTATAAACATACATAAAACCTCCAACTTTTACATACTGATGAAGACAAACAAACCTTGGTCCAAAACATACACACTCTGAAAATCTCCTTGGAAGGACATGGGAAGGGGTCTTCTTCAGTTCTTAAGAGGATGATAACTTTTGCCTATAAGTGTTTAACCTCATGTTTTCTCACACCAAGATGGTCCTCCATAGAGTTTATTTGTAAAACAAAACATTGTGCTTTTTTATGGCCACTCTTTGTAATTCTATTCCTGATGAAAGCCCTGTGATCAGCCAGCATAACCACATCTAAGTGCTTCAGATCTCCTGATGGACTTGTGTGTCTTCCCAGCATCACTGTAGTTGATGTCCCTCTCATTATTTATGACCTACACATACATCTGGAATTCTTGGTCAATTTACTAGTTTGCACCAAAATATCCAGGCAGGCTTTGTAAAAAATGGAAGTGGCTCTCAGTGCTTAGATTTGTAGGCAGTTCTGTACAGCATGCAATTCCCCCTTACTATGTGTTTTTATTTTTGTTTTTGTTTTTCCAACTACTGGTAGGAGAGGCAGTCACAGAGGGTCTGTCTAATGGGACTCCAGTGGAAAAAACTCTCTAGCTTAGTCTTTCCAGTTTTACGACAAACACGCCTGGACAGATTCTATAGGGGTGACAAGCTCCATTTTCCTGGGCTTATTTTAGAGTGTTGCCTTTCATGTTCTGCATATTCTGGACATAGTCAATACTAATTATTAACCATTTAATCTATTCAAGCAGCCATTTACTAAATATATATTAGCTACCCTATGCCTAATTTCCTGGCATGTCCACCACCATGTCTCTTTCTTTTTCTTTTCTGTTTTTTTTTTTTTTTTTATTTACCTTATTTTTGTTTTGTGGGTTTTTTTTTTAAGTGTACAATTCAGTGGTTTTGGTATATTCACAGAGTTGTATAACTAGCACCACTATTAATTCTAATATATCTTCCTCACCTTAAAAAATATCCCATATCCATAAGTAGTCATTTTTCACCCCTCCTGCCCCACCTCCTCGGCAACCATGAGTCTGTATTCTGTCTCTATAGATTTGCCTATTCTGGACATGTTATATAAATGGAATCATACACTATATGGCCTTTTGTGTCTGTTTTCTTTAACTTAACATAAGATTTTAAAGGTTTATTCATATTGTAGTAAGTATCAGTACTTCATTCCTTTTATTGCTGAATAATATTTCATTTTATAGATATACATTTGGCTATTCATTCATCAGATGGTGACCATTGGGATGTTTGCACTTTGGGATTATTATAAATAACAAAGCTATGAATATTTATGTACAAGTTTTATCTGGACATATGTTGTCAATTCCCTTGGGTAGATACCTAGCAGTGGAATTTCTGAGTCAGATAGTAACTCTACATTTAACATTTTGAGGAACTGTTTTCCAAAGTGGCATTTCCATTCCCATCACCAATGTACGAATGTTCTAACTTCTCCACACACTCACTAACACTTCTTATTGTCTGCCTTTTTGATTATGGTCATCCTAGTGGGTGTCACATGGAATGCTATTGTGCTTTTGATTTGCATTTCCCTAAGGACTGAGGATGTTGAGCATTATTTCATGTACTTACTGACCGTTTGTATACCTTCTTTCCAGCCCTCTAGTCTCTTAATCCCTTCTTTGACCTCTCCTTGAATCTATTCAAAGTCAAATTACATGCTTAGCTTTTTTTTTTTTTTTCACTTCATTTTGGCCTGTTCACTCTTTGGCTTATCTTGGAAACATGCTTTCTTTAAACTTCCTTTCTCTCAGGATTATTGTATACACACACCCTAATCTTCTTATAATTTAACTTATTTCAATCAATGTCTCAGTGTCAGTAGTGTTCTTTTGACATTTAATCCACAATGAGTGCTTCTTACTGAAATGTTTGTCTAAAATATGCTTACCTTTGTGGCTCTTTGCTGTAATTTATACGAAAACTGAAGTAGAGATTGGACAAGTTTTGCTTTTGGACAAGTTTTGCTTCCACATGGAAACATTTAAAACTGTAGATTTTCATTAGTGTGTGTGACAACAGGGCTTGGCAGGCCAGGAGAGGCCACGTAGGTCAACAGAACAAGGTCATTAACAAAATATATCAATGAAAGGTCATAGCTGTAGGTGCACTTGGTATGACAGTCTAGTGGCCAAAAACAAGATCAGAATCTTGGGCGCCAAGTCAAAACTGAAATATCAGGTCATGGGTAGATTTTGGTAAGTGGCTGCAGGCTGCCATTGTTGGTTTAGACTGGTAGTTTTCAACTTGCAGTTCCTAGACCAGTGACATCAGCATCACCTGGAAACTTGTTGAAAAGACAAATTATTGATCTCTGCCCTCACTCCATCTCAGAAACTCTGGGAGTGTGACCCAGAAACCTGTGTTTTACCAAGCCCTCCAGATGATTTTGATTACCCTTGAGTTTGAAAACCACTGACCAAGACTTCCAAGGAGATGCAAAAGGAGAAGGTGGTTGGGGACATCGCAGGAGTTCAGGATTGAATGAGGGCACACAACACGGGTATGGCGATCACCAAAAGCAAGTTCAATATAGTTCATGCTACATGGCTACCATGGGAATTAGCCAAGGTCTGACAGTATCTATTAATACTTAATAACTGATTGTTGGAATAGGAGGGTGGGGCCTAAGAATTAAGGAGACCTGATTTTTCTAGTACAGGGAGGTTCAGGGAAGTATGTTCATCAGAGAGCAACCCAAATCCTTACTTGAGGTCTTCAAGTTGTTGTACTTAGAATATCAGGCACTCTGGTTGTTACAAGGTATTGTTGTTTCTTCTCTGGACTTAGGTCACTCAGTGTAGGGTATCAGTCTCATACCACGTGTATTAATTAGCTCCATTATAAGGAGGGACCATTTTTTTTCTCTGTATTATTTATGGAAGCCCCTTAGCAAGATCTAGGGGGAGGTCTTATCACCAAAGAATTGCCTTCAGAGGCTTTTTCTTTTACCATCAAGACCTCTGATAGAGATTGAGCTCACACTGGGTTCAGGAAACAGGAGGCAACCCAAGTCTATAAAGATGAAGAAAGGCCAATGCCTTTACATGGGATGAACTGGGGTATGTTACTAAGTACAGTGTGGGTGCATCTGGTTCTAACTCTTATTCCTTAAATGAAAGCATTCATACAAGTTGGCAAGAACAGGTCATAAGAAGGAAGGAGGAAGATATTTGGAAAAGTAAGTGGTTGTGAGAGGGCCTGTACCTCTGGTGGTCCCATAAGCTTTCACTAGAATGATGTCCAAAAGCAAGATTTATTAGAAGCTACAAATACAACCAGCCATATCCTGGGAGAGAAGATGCTCTTTCTATCATGAGAGAATTCCAAGGGTGATTTTCTTTTCTAACAATAGAAAATGTGTTTTATTTATTCTCTGGCTTCTGTGCTTTCTCAACTTGCTTCTTCCTATCCAAAGAAGTACACACTAAATATCTTTGTGACAAATGTCCCAGGCCAGGACCAAATGTGGCTCCATTTTTCTCTGGCCATGTCCAAGACAGTGGTGACATGCACCATTTAGAAGAATACAACCATATGCTTCCAGCAGCTTCCAGGGTTTGGCATTTCACAGGCTTCTTAGAACCTAAGAACTAACAACTTACTGGGGACTCCAGGAATATTCCATGGACTCCCAGGCAATAGCTAGATTTTTAGGGCCGGGGGAAACATCTGGAAAGGGACCAAAGTTGTCTTCATGAAATTCTATAAATTGATTGCATTTGTGCCTTCTTTATGACTGTTTTTCTCCATTTAATAAGAACATTAAAAGGCAAGAAATGAAATATATTGGGTTTAACCTCATGGAAACTTTTGTATTGTTCTATCAATAAAATTGCCTATGACAATTCCATTAGAAAGGTTAATTTTGTCCTTCTTTAGGATCTTTATTGTACAGCAGTGTCAAACACTCTTGCAATTCATTTCCTATATTAGAGAGAGCTATTGACATTATGCTAACTATTGGTCCTTCAGAAAAAAATAAGCAATGAAACTGTTAAAATTCTATCAGAGTATGTTACTGACACTGTCTGCTGTGTATTCAAAATGCTGCTCAGCAAGGATGCTTTGGGAAATAACTCAGCTGCTTGATGTGTTTCTGCTTTAAAATATCTCTGGGCAGCTAAGTTTGTAACAAGGCACATAAATCTAATGTTTAGAGTAAAAATAAATATCTCTTTCAGTCGAAGCAGTTTAAATAGGATTTGTAATTAATGCATAATAGTTAGGTATCTAAAATGACTCTTCAAAACTGAACTATACTTTTCTGGAAAATGTGTAAATCTATGTTTATTTAAAGTGTACAATATTTATAAAAGATAGGGTACAAAATAAGTCTGTCTTGGAACAATACTGTCATCAGTTCTAAAAGAAGCACTATGAAATAGCTGGAATGATGTGGATAAATATGTTCTGAATCATGAAAATATTGAATATATTCCTTTTGTCCCCTTTTTCCCCTATACGCTTTGTGTGTTTGTGTTTGTATTTTCATCTGGGTAGCATATGCTTTTTTATCATGTTGGAAAAATAAAACCATACCTTTTAACCATTAAAAAAAAACTGTGAAGATCTTAGCAATTTCTATAATTCAGTTGTTAGCTACATGAGGAATATATTCCTTGTTAAAACATCTATTTGTGTAACTCAGCAATTACATTATATTTTTTTTTCTTATTTTAGATACCCTGCCAAGGGATTGATTATTTGCATTACAAATAAAAACCTGATGAAAATACATGAAATTTATATGGGGCTATATATAAAACTATCAGAAAAAAAGTGTGATGGCATACATTTAAATGAATTAAAATTCACTAAGAGCTAGTCATTACCAAGTCTTGGCCTAGGCCACAAAATGATTTATATCTAGTAAAAAAATAAGTTAGTAAAGAAAAGAATTATATATATGTAGAAGTTAGAAAAAGATGTTACAGTGAGAGAGAGAAAGAGAGAGAAACAACAACCAGAGAATATAAATTCTTGGAAATTGGAGCAAGAACAAAAGTCTCAAATGAAAGGATGCATAATGGGAAGGAAACAGCTGAAGACTAACTTACTGATCCAGAAGGATAAGTCAAGGAAGTCCTCTAAATGTACAGCAGAGCAAATATGTAAGAAAAAATAGAGACTCAAGACTTACTCTCAGACATACAAACCCACCGATTCAGAGTTCTCAAAAGAATGAAAGAGAAAATAAAATGAGGAAAGAGAAAATAAAAGACTAGTAATTATTTTATAACTAGAAGTGGAAAAATTTCTGGTCCTGAAAGAATCTAGACACATTGAAGGTTCAGAATTCTACGGAAACATAGGAAGCTCCTAAGGCTTCTGGAAAGGAGGTATAAAAATCAAACCTTGTATCATGTTAGAAGTGAATGAATCAAAGTCTTGAAAATTCTGAGAGAAAAAATCATGTTTTTGAAAATTCGGAATTTAGTATCTCACCATAACAGAGGGATTAATAATTTAACTAAAATCCCCAATTTATTCCATTTTTATGTTCTTAAAACCTCTCTGTGTTATACTTTGTCCTCAGACTCTGACCCTCATGATTTTAAGATAACTGCAGTAGCTAAATGCCACACACTTGCATTCTAAGGAATCAAAACTAGAGAAGATGAGGATTGTTTTTCCCCATTTGTCTTGTCTGGAGAGCAAGACTGTTTCTCAGAAGGCACCATCTCATTGCTCCTCACATTTCCCACCCACTCACTCTTCACCCACCTTCCTTGTTTCATTCTTCTCCTTAGCGCTTATCGCCATTTGACATGTTATATATTTTACTATTTTTTGAGAAAAATTAATTTTGAACCAGGAATCATATATGTCAGAAAAATAGCATTCAGAAATGAGAACTAAAAACATGTGAAAATGCAGTGACTTCAAAAATTCCCAGGCACAGATCATCTCTGAAAGAATCAATTGCTCAAGGATATACAGCAACAACCACAAAAGGAGTTTAAGAAAGAGAGACCAGGGATTTAAGAAGTAGTGGGAGCAAAGAAACCAGTAAATTCTGACAAAATTGGTTCATATGTATAGTCGTGAATTTTGAGAGTATAATGATGAAATAGTAATTAAATATAGAAAAATGTATTGTTATCTTGTTTGTGCACGTTCTGAAGACAATTAAGTACAAGTACTTAGGGCAATCACTTGAGTCAGAGTTTGTCACCTCCCATATGCCAGGTATACAATGTTTGATGCTTGCACATATACTAATAATTTATTCCCCATAACAAACTTGGCAAATATATATTATTCTGGTTTTACAGTTGAGGAAAAAAAAAGTGACTTGCCCTGGTTCACCGGGTTAGTGAGTGGGATATGCCATCATGACATGAGGACTTGTTTTCTTGCTCTCTTCTGATATCGTGCTATCTACTTATAATTACACATTTTATTGACTATCTTTTTCTGATATCTCTAGATACTGCTCTATAACATAATAATTTTGCTGCTCAGACAAAATCTTCCCATTCTTTATGTCCACTAATTCCTTTCATCATAATGTCTCTACAGTTATATTATCCTATCATCTCAACCGTGACCCCATTTCTAAATAAAAATGAGAAATTTTTATTCATTGGCTTATACAATAGCGTATTACTGCAGAATCAGTCGCTAGATGTTAGTTATTTGCAGGTGCTTCTTTCTTTTAATACCTGATATTCATTACTTAATTTTCAAAGCTTCCATGCAAACATTTCATTCTTGGCATGTGAATTATTGTGAAAAGGTCTCTTGGTTTTCTTTGAGTGATTTTACATTAATGGTTTCCACTAAATAATCTTGCAGAGGCACATGTTGACCTCTGTGAATCTTAGTCTCATAATGAATCATGTTTGAAAGGCTCAGTGATATATTTTCTTCCCCTCAGTGATTCTGTGTCAGGCCCAAAATAGACAAAGCAAGGAAAAGTTAAAAAAGAAAATCTGCCTTGATACTGAAAAAGTGGTATTATTTTCGATTGTACTTTTTTCTCTCTCCCTTTCTAACCCTTCCCCTATTCTTGTCCCCTCTCTGCATCTTATTTCTACATTGAGGTTAGGCTCTCAGGAGTACTGACAAGCACTACAATAATTCAGACCCCACCCACCATTCCAGTTCTCTATTTCTGTTCCGCCTCGGTCAAATTCCTTGGACTCAGTTTTGACTCTTCCCTTTCTTTTCTTACCCCAATCCTCAAATTGTCATCAAAATTTGTTAGTTCACCTTTAAGACTCTTAAATTGTCTACCTCTTGTTTCATTCCTGCCACTCTGTTTTAATGTTGGTTGGTTTCCTAACCCATAGTAGCTTCCAACTCATTCTGCAAAGAAAGGACCATGAGGAAATTAAACCCTTGTCATTGTTTTTCTTAGGAATTCATGATCCTGAAGAATCCCTCTTTACCCCATGATGTCTTGTGGAACTCTTGCTTCAAAAGCTGCTCTCACTCTTCTCTTCTCTACTAGAACCAACTGATCTGATAGCGGTCGTCTTGGACTTTCTTCCTTGAGTCCTTGCAAACTGTCTCAGAAGTTGCTTCTCCATTCTCAAGAGGTCGGTGGGTGGAAATGTTCTGATCACCACCTCACAGAAGAGGAAAGAGAAGCTGCTCTAGATTCTGGAGACTAATCAAAACACAACATTTGGTTAAAATTACTTTTTGGAGTCCCTTAACCCACATAAAAGTGAAATTAGTGAAATACCCTTCTTTAACAAGCCCAGTTCATCTGGTTTTTCCTACAGAGAGGTCACTGCTTTTTGTCCAGAACCAGACAAAGTCGTTAGTGATGTCCGTTTTGCATTTGAAAAGTATTTATATTTAACTGTTAGATCTGCACAGCAAGAAGCTATATATAATGCAGCAGTTCTCAAAGTTTGAAAACAGCTCTAGTGCACAATGAGCCCATCTCCTGAAAGGTAGATAAGGATTTTGACTGATCTTCTGTGGTCTGGCAATAGAAACCAAATTGCTCCTGCTCCAGCTGGAGCAAAGGCTCATTGTGGAAATGTTTAATGAAATTGCCCTTATTATTTAAATATTTGATCATTCTTACTCCCCCCAGTCCTTGTTCATATTGTCAAATCTGTATAAGTGGAACTCATAAATAATGCAACTTCACAGTATAGAAATTTCCACGTATTCTTCCCTTAGAAGCTATGTTAATCTAAGTCTTAAAGTATTCTGCCCTTCTCGTTTGTCTTTTCTAAATACAAATGTCCCTTAAGAAAATTAGTCAAGTCTGGTGTGAAGCTGTAACAAAGAGAATGTAGAAAAATAAGAGTACACGTATGTATACAGAAATGTATGACATAGGTATAGTCCAGGGCTATCCTATGAATGGAACAATTTTATAGAGAAATCAATTTTGGTTTATTCTGATGGAGAGGTAGGTTCGTTATATTCAAATGTCACTTTTTTAAGATATATGAATAGTGATCCCATTAATTCTTTGAGAAGATGTGTAGAAAGTCTGCCATGTTCCTTTTTTGTGATTTGAGAGCCAAAACCAATCTTTAAAAGAAAGCAGATTTATTCTAAAATGAGCAATATGCAGATGAAGGAAATGACACATTTAGAAAATGCGCTTATTTAATTATCTCTTGCAAAAGAAAAAAAGAAGGCAAAGGAGTCACCACACAATTTTTTCTGTTGGGAAGTCTTTGGAAAGAATTGCATAGCTTTTGTTAGAATGTGATAGTGTTAGAGTTGTGGAGTTTTTTTGTCAGTCATCTGTAGTGCGGTTATTAGGAAATCTTTGATTATGGCGAGCCTATTTATGAAAAAACAGCTTCTCAGTCCTATAAAAATGTGTGTTGAATGATCTGAACCAGTATAACTAGATTCCATTGCTTGCCCAGTCTAGATTACCCCTTCTACCTCATTGTTTTCTCTAATCTGGTATCATATCTCTGATTGGATTCATTATATTGGGCCAACTTTTATTGAATCATCCACAAATTCACTAATTATCCATTAAGCAACTGTTCCCATAGAGTTCTTGGCTTTGTGGGAAACACAGACATAGATTTGTCATGTTCCCTGCAGTGGAAGTATCGAGTCACTACAGGAAGACAGGAATCACAGAATCATAACACGTCAGAATTAGAAAGAACCTTGGAGCATATATAGTCATATTTGATTGCCTCAAATGATAGGAAATGCCCTGCCTCCTTAGGCAGAATAGTGTATTATTGGAGTAATGTTAGTGTTAAAAGTCATATGAATGGTCAAATATAAGTGATATTGGAGACCAGAAGAGCAGAAATGAGTTTAAAATTAGTTCACGTAGTGGGGTTCGTGGGTCCGTCTTCAAGGAAGCTAAATTCTCTTTGGGTCTCAAGGAATGGGAAGGGTTTTCAGAGACAGTGGAGATGGGCAGTGGCAGAACTCTCCAGACACGAAGAAAACCCTGAAGTCAGAAAAGCACAGACCTGTTTGGTAGAGAGTGGATAGAACAATTGCCCTATATACCTGGCACATAGTGGATTCTCAATAAACATTTATTGACTAAAGGGCAGAATTAATGACTGAGTGAATGATCGCAGAAGAATCTTTCTTGTCCAGGCTTGTGGTGGCATCGGGGTAAAAGGAATGCTGCTGACAAGCACATGCAACCTCAGCATCAGCCTGTGTGCCCTGACATTGACCCCTCTGCACACTTTAGTCCTGGACTAGATTCTGCATTTGTAGAACTACCCTTGCAGTGGAGACTAACATGCATTCATTTTTGCCCACTACGTAGGATTTTAAAGCCGATTTTCCCCTTGAGTCTTAATAAAATACTGGTTTGCCTCCCTCTGAAAAGGCTGCAAGTTGCTGTCATCTCTTGAACAGAACAAAGACCTTATTGTCATCCTCCTTGAAAAAGTCATATTGTCTATTTGGACCTTCACCTCCTCTCACCCCTGCTATTGAGGCATTAGAAATGCCATGCATTTGACTCACTTCCTTCTAGGATGTGTTCTCTTTGGGTTCATTCTAAAATGACGGAAATGTTGGAATTTTGCAGATAATTCAGCTTCCCACAGTCCCTCTGAGACCCCTCTCTGTTGGAAATAACGCTGTTGTAATGCAGATGCTCCCAGTATCCTGTGGAATCTCAAAGACTGTATAAATGGCTGACCACAGACTAGCCCTGTTATATGAATTTCAGTCTGTATTATTAAAAATGGACCCTTATATGTAGGGGTCCCATTTGAAACAAGACATAGTGTCATCAACAAGGTCAATCTTAAATAGATCTTTGCCAGGAAAGAGAGAGTTGATACAAATTAAAGATGAGTTTTGTCCCACCCCGCCCTTTTTTCTTTTTTAAATATAGAAATTAATTAAATGATATTTTATAAGTTGGGCTTAAAACCTCACAGCTTTAAAATCAATGAAGCATAAAACATACTGTCAGCACACGATGCCCAAAAACCTGGCAACATTATCTCATTCTCACATAAAAAGTGGGACCGACTCTCCAATTGAGCTGGGTGTATGCGTTCAAGCTTTGACAGTGCGTTCTGCATGCCTTTATCAACTGTAAAACGCAAATGTTGTTTAGCTGCTGTGTATTTAATCTCAGACGTGGATATCTTATTTAGAGAACCACAGCACCAAGTAGGTAAGAGGAGAGGTTAAACCAAAAGACCTTTGTAACTACGAACAGTGGGGAAGAAAACCAAAGGGTCAACTCACAAATTCAAAGGAAACTGGATTAAAAAATAACATTGTAAGTGCTAGTTTATCCCAAGCTCATGCAAAGAGCTGGATGACTGTAGTCTTGCTGGACATAGAGAGAAACCCATCGTGCAGCTGAAGAAATGTTATGAAGGAATAATCCAAATTTAGAAACACGTAGTAGAGCATGTTGAAGTACCATCCTGAATGATGTCTGCTGCAGATTGAAAAGTAGCATCTTATGGACAATTAATTGTTTCTTGAAATATAATAAAAGCAAACTTTGAAAATGTGTATATGAAAACACTGGCCTGTTGAAAAGAAAAGACAGCATTTACTTTGTAATGCTATCAGGTGGTAATTCAATTTCCTGTTAACTGAACTTCAAGTATTCTGTTTCAGTCATAGACTGGTGGTGCTTATCATATAAATTGGCCAATAAGATTTACAAATAGTACCTTTAGTGCTTGGTTTTGCGGTTGTACTTCTAGAAAAGAAAATCAATTTAATTCCATGCATTGGTTTTCTTCTTAAAATTCATGCAATTTGATATGATTGACAGAGCACGGCATTATTATGCAGTCTGTTAGATGGACCGATTATGCTTATGAATACAAGAGTGGAGTGAATGAAAGCAATGTGTAATTGATTCTACACTTGGTCTGGCTGTTCATTAACAGTTTGAATGAAGCACCATTGCTTCTCAAATGGAAAACGATGATAGCAACCTATATGTGCTCTTTTATTTGTTTTCAAATTCATTATGCTAGTATTTGTTCACAGAATGTTTTTGCTGCATTTGTTTTGCCAAGGATAAGTCTGATTGCATCTCTGTAAATAATTCTACTGCTTTCAATATTTATTTGGCATTCCAATCACACATTTTTCAATTTACACTTTCAGAAATGAAAGTAGGCTCTCCTCCACACCCCCTTCAGAGAAAACCTTCTATCGTACCCACCTTTTCTATATAGTTCAGACTAATTTCCCAGGATAAATAGGGGTAGGGGAGTGCAAGGTGATGTGGTGGTTATATCTTCAAAACAAAAGAGCTGATTTATGGACTGATTGATTTCAGAAATAGATGAGCAAAAACAGGCTTCATTTGTCTTGCCACACTTTAGTCTGATGAAGCACAAAAGGGCTTGCCATCTCATTTTCCATATCCCTTCAAGGGATTGCATTTGAAATGTTGATTAAATGTACAAATTGCATTGCTATTTTCTTGGCTTTCCTAGGTGGTGTAAGAAAGAGCTTCAACATTGTTTTTTGTGGCTGAATAGAGGGGCAAGGGTAATATACGTAACCTAAATATTTGTACCCCTATAATGTGCTGAAATAAAAAAGAAAAAAAATGAAGTTTATTAATAACAGCAAAAAGAAATAAAAGATCTTCAACATATGAAGGTTGCTTTTCCTTTCTGGAATGTGGAGCTGGACACTTTAAGGAAACGATATCCCTGTTGCTGCTCACAGGGAGCTATGGTGTTGCTTCTGGAATCAGGGATGCCTGCCCTTTCCTTTGTCCACAAATTCCTGCCAGATTATAAGACAAAAGACAAAGAACTAACAAAACTAGCCTTGGGCCAGTCAATTCTATTAGGGGGTGCAATTACATCTAAATTAGATTGCATGTACAGTTCATAAATATATTAATCTCATATTCTAATCTTTGTATACCTCTGATTTTTATTAAATCAGCGGTTAACTTATTAAGATAATAGGTCTAAGAACTCCATACTAGTAATAGATTTAATCATATCAGCCTGTCATTGTGATACTGTATCTCCCCACACTGATCTATGACTTTGGGCACATTATTTTGCCTCTCCGGGTTCCTTGAATGTGGAAGGATAGATTAAAATTTTTGTATTGTCTTTTTCATTTCTAAAAATTCTTAACAATTATTCATTTCGCTAATGATTAGAGATGTTGAACATTTTTTTATATGTTTGCTGGCCATTATTCTGTCTTCTTTGGAGAAGTTTCTGTTCATCTTGTTTACCCATTTATAAATGGGGTTGTTTGATTTTTTCTTGTTAATTCTTTTGAGTTCTAGGTAGATTCTTGTTATCAGACCTTTGTTGGAGGTGTAGAGAGCAAATATTTTCTCCCATTCTGTAGGTTTTCTGTTTGCTCTAGTGATAGTTTCTTTGGCTGTGCCGAAGAGAAAGTAGTGTTTTTATCTGGCTTTCTGACCCCTGCGTTGTAGTTGTGGATAGGTATTTGCAAATTTTCTGCAAGTTCAGAGGAAGCTGCAATGGCAGGATTGTTGGAAGTAGGAGTGGGTTATTGATTTTATTATACCTTCACTGGTAGTGTGATGAGAGAAGATGCCCTGGTCAGCCATTTCTTTATTTTCTGAACAATCCTTGTATGCTCATTTCCGATGGCCTTATCTAGACCAATTTCTTCAGCCTACTCAGTAAATTTGTAAGATTCTAACTCTCTCTCTATAGAAATATTTATATGTTGGCCTATGCTCTTGCTACTCTTTAATCCATTGTTCTCTTCATAGCCAGAGTGAACTTTATAAATTGAAATTTATCATATCACACACTTATTTAAGTACTTCAATAGTTTCCTAATGTTCTTCAGAATAGAGCCCTAACTATGAAATGTCTGATTTTTTTTAACTAAGTTTGACAGTTGATATCTCTGACATTTCATTTTAACACTTCCTATTTTGTTTTTATTTTTTATTTATTTATTTATTTATTTTTTTCTGGTAATAGTTTATTGATTTCCAAATGCACAGGGGTGCCAAGGCCGAACATTCTGGGATAGCAGTAAATCTCTCTTACAAAATAATTTACAGTATGAAAATGATATACTGAAACATTAACTCAAACGTGTAATTCCCTTGAAAGATTGAGTGTTCTCTTGTTTAATGTAAAGGGTGGAAGGGGAAGATGACTAAGGAGGGAATGTGACCGTGCACAAGAGACCAGGCAGAGGACAATGAATTCACTGATTCTCCCCACTCATGCAGTGTGTTCTGTCACGGTAGAAAGACTGGTCAGGTTTAACTCCCATCAAGTATAAATCTGCTGTCCCCTCAAGGTCATATCAAGCCCAGTATGGGCTCTGTGGCTTTTTTTTGGTTTTTTTTTTTTTTTTTTTTTTGCACCAACATACCAAGAAGTGTCTTCATTTATTTTCATTCTGCTCTGGCCCTTGTGCTGTTTCTGGTATGTTCTCTGTTCCAAATGATATTGTCGTAACAGGCCGGCCTCCAGAGGCAGGAACCGTCTGGGTCTTATCGCTTTTGGAATGGGCTAGGGTGGAGGTTTCAGAAACACTGCTGGGTGAAGGCAGTAATAATGAGGTCTGAAGTCTCCCTATGGGCCTTTTTCTCTTTAGGGCTGGGCTGGACTCAATCCATAATTTTTT